>JAHLJT010003656.1:50041278-50053664 GCA_031308135.1 Acheta domesticus
TCCCCGCGCTCCTCACCGCCCCGCCGCCCACGCTCCTCACCACCCACCCTCCTCACTGCCCCCCGCTCCTCACCTCTCCCGCTCCTCACCTCCCGCCACTCTTCACCACCACGCCCTCCACTGCTCACGGCCCCGCCCCCCCCCCCGCTCCGCACCGTGGCGGGACGCTCGTCGCCGCTCCGTCCCGCCTCGCCCCTCCCTTCCTCCCCGGCGCCTCACTCGATCGCTCCTCACCGCTCCGCCCCGTCGTATGGCCTGCCGGCGCCGCCCGCGGCTGCATTTGTTGCCCGCCACTCGCCCTCCCTAAAGAGCGCGCTCGATTGTAGTGCCGCCTCGACGGATGGAAGGGCTCGCCGCGGGCGGGGACGAACCGCACTCGCTCAGCTCAGTGCTCTTTTTAATACATTCGGGAGTCGTTCGCCTCTTCGCCTCTTTGCATTTCGGCGGCTAGCTCCCTTTTCTTCCACCATTCCATGTTGTTACATTCAAACAAATGTCCCTTAAGTATAGTATCAGTGATTTGTTTCCATTGACGAGTAGTGTCCAAAAATTGTGATTGCTTTAAACAATTTAAGCAAGGGATAACAAGGAACTGATTCCTTTATTTCTTGAATTTTTGACACATTAATGAATTGAGAATACTCCTCGTAAGGGCTACTTAGTCTGTCGATGTCCCTGTTCCAACTCTGCGTTTTACATTTTCTTTGTTATTGTTGGTCGCATTAACATCAAGGTCATTAGGGACCATATTGGGTTCAACGTTATGTAATAATATAGTGATGACATGATATGGTGATGACAGGGGGTGAAAGGACGAACGCATGTACAACTACGCCCGAGGCGAGACTCGAACCCGCGATCTTTGGGTCCGAGATTCCCATGACACTGTACTGCCTTAACGATCTCAGTCACCGCGGATGGTTTTTTTTACATCTTTGAAATTCTGATTCGACTTGTATCCTTGAAGCCCTTGTTTACTTTCGTCCTTTCTTCCGTTTTTGGTCCCTATCGAACTGCACATGCATCTGGTGAGTGCGTTCTCTGGGCAGGGCGTATTACGACGCCTCTGGCCCTCGGCTGCCTCTTGGCGCACAATCAAAGGCCAGCAGTCGTGCCTTGGGGTTTGCGGTCGCCTCTGTCAAATGGGGCGAATTGGGCTGCGGCCTCGTGGTGCAGGCGGTTGGAGGGGGAAAGGAGGGAGGAAGGGAGAGACTGGGCAGGGGATGAGGCACCCGAGGGAAGCTCTCGGAGGAAGGCTGTGCTGGGAAGACAGAGTTGTGCCGTTCGGCGGGTGCAAAGCCTTCTCTACTCCTCTGTGAAAGACACAGTGAAATTCCTCCGATTTAGGACAGATGAAGAGAGCACAAGGGTCCTACTAGTAATTCGACTGTGTGAGCTACTGTCTAGATGTTAGATATGACTTGTATATCCGTATAAATGTATCCGTGCTTGATTTATGAAATTATCGTCCCGGAACGCACCTCAAATTAATTAACGAGTAGTTATATTTTAAAATATAAAACAGTTTATTTAAAATTGAAATATTTAATTACAATTAGTAACAATGGTAACACTGTTTCTTTGTGAAAGTAAACCAGAAAAATTTCGTGAAAAAAAAGAATTTATAGTAATATTGTATCATTTTTACTAATAATTGTATTACATTCGTAGAAATGACACATTTCAGTGGAAATTATTTAATCATTGAGTTTGCAAAGTTGTTTGAACTATCGAATGTCCAAGTTGCCTACCATTCTCCTCTTCGTTTTGATTTTGTCCTATTAGATCTCGAGGTACCGTAACGCCGGTCCGTCGCGTTCCGCCAGAGAATCAAGCCCTGTATGTGTGTATATACTTGGAAAATTGCTAGGACGTTTGGATGAATGGATGGAAATATGTTTTATAGAACGTTTACCGAACTCTACAGGCCGTAATATAAAATAATTAACATTTTGTGGAGCAGTGCAATCAATCAGATATTTGTCCTGAGGCATTATGAAGAATAAACGAACGGCCGTATAGAATATTGCACGATTGAACGGATAGAAGATCAATGGGCCGTGTAAGATCTGAGATACCGAAGTCATATGATCGGAATGCTGTCATTCATAATATAACTACATGCGAATTATTTCTTGATCTGCGTGCAAAAATCCACTCAACGCTAACTCAATGAATGTATCATAAAAGCCAGTAAACATCCTGAAGAGTTTCTATTGGATTTGTTTGAAGGAAAGACATTGCAAATACATCTCTCTCGTTCAGTTAACCAATAGTTCAGTTACACCATTGAGTTCCAACAACTTTAATGTACGAAGCGCCCGCACATGCATTGCTTTTCCAACTTTGTCCGCGCAAATCGTGTAAATTTCACACTGTGTGCCCAAACCCACGCGTCCATCTCCATCTTCATTTGTTGACTTAGGCGGCTGGAAACTAACTTCTAATGGAGACGACTGCTTTCCTGCCCTAATGGAGCCATTAGTATTCCCAGTTGCCGCTTTGCGCTCTGACGTAATATCCAATACCTAGACTCCGGTTCGAGAGTCATCGGAAAAATTGAGAGGAGCAAATTGTTTCCAGATGTCCCAGTTGAGATGCAATTTGCTTATTAAATTGAAATGGATGGCCAAGTTGGAAGTGTTGTCATAAAGAGTCTTCATTTCTGTTCCTTGCTCAAATTGGGGAATGCGATAAAACGCAATCATTTTCTGGGATTCTGAGTTGTAGTAAGTTTAGGTATTTACAGTGGAACACTCTTGGTCAAAGAAAACAATTAATTTTAAATTCGTTTACGTGTTTGTGTTTTATGAATTTGAATGCTTTTAGCAAATGAATTATCATATTGATGGCTTTGTAACTAATTTCCATTGAGTCACTATTTCCTTTTAATTACATTGGAAATGATCTCTTTAATACTAAGTAATTAGTCATCAGCTTCTCAGACGAAATCTTCAATACACATAGACCTTTATTGGAAGGTTTGGACCAACAAAACACTTTTTTAATGTTTCATATTATTGAAAAAAATATATAGTTGTTCCAACTTTAATTTTAATATTTACATTAACGAAGTTATATTTTACATTAATTGAAACGGAAATGTAGCATAAGAACAACCTCGTCATTTATTTTAATATTCTTTACGGAATACGTCCACGAAGATTAAAATTAAATCCAAACAATCAGAAGTATTGTATGGTGGAATTGAATTATTGTATAATTGTCTTACTAGTCGGGCAATTTTTAAGACAGATAACATCATCTGAGAGGTTTCTTCATAATTTATTATTCTAGTTCAATATTTCACTAATTATTCAAATATCATGAATTCTCATTTATTTATTCCCTTGCATTGAAGAAAATTTCTCAAGTGATATTTTGTAATTAGCTTGTCTGCCAGTTTTGTTCGAAAGAAAGCCAATAAATGGACTCGTGTATAAAGGTAGCCCAAGAGGTAATAAAGAACGCACGGACAAATAAGCAATAGAACGCAATTTGTTTTGTTGTCCGAGCGTCCACGATAACAAAGACCTGTCATGTCCCGCTGAGTGGGCGACAGCCTTTGTTTTCGCCCCACCCTTTGGCCTTCCGAGGCCGATAAGGGAGTTCCGGAGTTAGCCAAGGCAGAGCGCGCCGCTGACCATTTCCGGTGCGACCGCACAAAAGGAACTCGTGGTCAGCTCGAGGACAAAGTTTTACCTCAGGGGCAAAGATTGAACTGCTGAATGAATATGAGTTGCGTCAAATGCCTACCCACATTAAGCGAGCTGTTGTATTGTAAGTTCAGTGAATTCGTGGATATTTGCCTTCAAACAGACGATTTCCTAGGTCTCTGGCAACGATTCTGAAGCTAAATAGCACCAGAACTTTTTTTATGTCCTGCCATCACCACGTCGACATTTGCGATCTGCTACGTGAATGATAGGGTAATTTTTAATTAAATTTTTTCTCTCTCATCATCCTATTGGTAACTGATAGCTTCCAGCTTGAATACTAGTCTATGTTGATTTTGTTGGAACAAAATACACCATCATTACTACTCCGGGATGCTGTAGGTCACCATCACAAAAGTCTATCAGCGTCTAATAATAATAATAAATCGACCATCTTGAGAGCTCAGCGATTTACTGCAGCATCACAAGTACCGTATGTGAATACCTTTAATTAAAGTGTCATGAACCTTAAATTCATCACAGAGACGAAAGTCTCCGACGATCCATACGAAGTGGTGTAGTTTCCTGTTAATGTCTCTTCACAGATATAAAGAAGATTGTAGCTTATCACTTGCAGATCCATTTTAATTCCCTGTTTTGTTATTCCCTGTTTTATTTTTTTTGCAGTGAAATATTGTTCAAGGGACAGGAATTTGAAAGCAACGTCTTATGAAGTCCATAAATCGTGTAGAGAACGTCAGACGTAACATCGTGACCCCTCCGCCATATTTCCGTGCGTTGTTAACACACTCAATGTCCATCCATCCGTTCACCTGTCTGTCCAGACCTACAACTAAATATGGGGAAAAATCAATGTTTTTAAATATCGAGATTTTCAAGCAGAAAGAGATTTTATAATATCGATTTTTCGCTTTCGTTGTTTTCTTCAGATCTATATGTTTGTGAAGAAACATCGATGTTTTCAAAAAATTCGTAATATACATGAAATTTCCAGTATCCATTTTATTTTTGATAGCTCGCAATCAACAGCCATTAACAACTGTCACTTCTGTCGGTCTCCAGGCGGCAATAAAGCGTTTGCTATTCGCAACCTTTTTCCAGTGTCGTTTTTTTTTCTTATTATTTTTTATGTGGTAATATTATTAAACTGCAATTTGAACCGTGACTACATAGAACATTGATTAGAAAATTATGATGAGAGTCAAATTTAAAGCAGAATACTTCAATATTGTCGTGTTATGTAACACATTAGAACCATTACGTTTTACTTCGAAATGTTTCATCATATATAAAACATCGATGTTTTTCGTCGTTATCATCGACATCGTAAAACTTCTGGTCATGTATCGAAGTATTGATGGATCAATAGTTTGCTAATCTTTGCCATCAGTACCTCCACCGATCGACTGTCCAACTGCCAGAGGCGTATCTACGGTATGGCAGACATGGCACGTGCCATGGGCGCCACTCATAAGAGGCGCTATTCATATTATGCCCGCTAAAATAAATTACCACTATCCTAATTGGAAGTATCCTGTCAGGGGCGCAATTTCTATGCTTGCCAGGGGCGCCTGAATACTTAGATATGCTTCTGCCAACTACTGATCCCATCCCTCCATCTGTCTCTATCTATCCGGCTGACAACCGTCCGTCTGACAGTCTGTTTGCGTGTCTGTCATTTGTCCGTCTGACAGTCTGCATGTCTGTGCGTCCGACGTCCAATCGTATTAACTCATCCTCCAGCCCGTCCTTCCATCTGCACAACCGACCGACCGATTCTCCGATTAAACATTCAACTGACCATCATGCAGATGGCATGCTGATCGACAATCTCTCTCCCTTCTTTCGTTTGTTTGTGTCTCCGCTTGCTCGTCCGACCAGCTGTGTGTCCGTATGAACGCCCAGCTCTTTCGCCGCGTAACTGCGAGCTGCACGGGTTGACATCTTCCGGCGGGCGACAACCGACTTCCGGCGGGCGAACAAAGTAAGCCGAATGGCTTCTAGAGAGTGCATGTTGTACATCTTTTGGAATTCGAATTAATATTTTCAACTACCTCAAAACGCATTAATTTTTTTGTAATTTGTTAGTAAATATTTCTTTCTACAAAATAAATAAAACTGTAAGTCCGTAGGAAAAATGCAGAAGTTAGTAAAAGCCCTCTTAACTTCATTTTAAAATTCCTGAACAGAGACTATTGCATTATTCGCAAAACGTGTAACATAATATCGACTTGCCAGTCTGGTCTAATGCCGCCCCTAAAACAATTAACAAAATTCAAATATTGTAAAATAAGCTCCTCAGAACTGTAGTTCTGCAGAACGCCACTTTGAACATAAACAATCCCACAAACACCTAGCTATCGAAACAGTCCTAACAATATAACCAAACTTTCTAATACATTTTTCCAAAATCTACCCTCAGCTGCCGGTTCATCTCGTTTCAATCTTGGTAAACAGCATCCCGTTGAACCTCGTCTACGTGATGGACTCTCCTTTCCCATGTTCCTACGTAATCTGGCTAATATTAGGTAATGAAATAAATACTCCTCCCATCAGCAGTGAACAAAATGTATTCCTCCACTTAAATAATAGCACTGATTCATTCTAATGTTAAAGAGAGGTCACCGTAGCTACCTCCTTCCCGTATTTTGTGTCTAAAATTGCTCTCACCCAGAAACTGAAACGCCGTATCGTTGAGCTTTGTATAATCGCCTCATTCTGCAATATACAGGGTGACCAAGTGAACTTGACGAAACAAAATAACTCGAAAAATATGCAAGGTACAAAAAATGTCAAAGGCAAAAAAGTAATATCTCCATTGGGGACATCGTCAGACCTAAAAAATCAAACTTCCCCGGTCGCCCCTTGAGAGTGAAGCGGGATCCAACTTTGAAACCGTAAATAGGAACTCCAAAGTTTTATTGCAGATTCGGATTCTACCCTAAAAAATACATGAGTTTGGTCTAAAACAACTTTGAAATCTTTAATGGAAATTTTTCCTCATTTTTTTATTTAAGAATTTGATTTAACGTGGTTAAATCAGCGCCGGCAATTTGAAGCTGCTGGACGTACATGAATGCAAACAATCGGATTGTCTCTCGATCAAAAATGTTTTAAACCAAACTTATGTATTCTTTAGTGTAGAATCCGAACATATACTTTTGTCCGTTTTCTTTCCCATTCCGTCCAAGATGCTTTTTTAACTTCTTTTTAGCGCAATAGAATTGGCTAAATGGAAATAATTTTAATGTGTGTAAAAATTCCATTGCATACTAAATAATTTTCTTTAATATTGCTATACTAACGTAGATATATATTTTTGCCATATTTCCTTTTAAGTATTGTTGAAGACTCGGAGTCGAAACGACTCCGCTGGGCGTTGTAGAGGGCACACAAAATCCGGGAGTTCTAGTGTCAAAGGCATTAGTATGCCATGACGCCAGTTGAGGGTTAAAGACAGAAGTAAGATACAAGTAGTTATGTAACTTAGGTGTCAAGGACGGGCCTCAGACACGCAATAGCTGCTGACCGACTAAGTCGTATCAAATTGGGGTAGGGCCGGACTATAAAAGTGAGAAAGAGGTCACAAGTGGCGTGCTGAGGAGACAGAGCAATAGAAAGACGAAAATGCTGCTCTCCGGACGAGAGTAGTTCTCAGAAGAAGAAGCAAAGGAATTATGAAGACGCCAAGAGGCAAAACGTAAAACATGTGCTACTGTCGATCTACATTCGATCCTCCTGAAAGAGCTCAAAGAGAATTCTTAGAGTTGAAGGGAAGATAGTGGAGTTTGAGCTGTAAGTTCTTTAGAAGTCGCGACGTACTGCTTACTAATCGAGCAAATCGGCGGAAAGCGTGAAAACTCACTCCGTTCCCATCGAGAAAGCTCGAGTGATAAATTCGTAGAATAACAAGCGACAGTTTAAGAATCCGAACGCGAACACGGATTAATTAGTCACGGAGATGCACGCGCGTGCGAGGGAGCATGAAATAATGGACACGGTTGTTAATATCCGGACCCTGAATTTAACACGATACCTTCATAATGTTTCTTTTCAACGCAACACAAAAATCATGGTCTCTGTCTTCAACATTCTATTTCTACCGTTCTCACATCGTGACTTGTATCGGACAATCTGTTTTCTGAACTACTTAATATTTAGAAACCTTACAAAATTGTATCCTTAGGATGTTACAAATCAATTCTTTGAGACAAAATATTCCACTCAAATCAACTTACTCAGGAATTGGCGTGCATCATAATTGGCGATGCAACCCGCTACACTGAAGTGCTTGTAGGGACGGTATCCGTTCTTGCGACAAGGCGGCACGTAATACAGTATGTGGCCGACCTTAGAGCATTTCAAATACTTGGAAAAATAATTATTAAGCAACATATTTATTGGAGAATGATTTCCATATTGGCATATATTGATAATCAAGTGGATTTTTGTTTTTTGTCCTATGTTCGCAATAAATGTTCGAATTTACAATAATTCGAATTTTCCAGCAATACATTTCATCTTCATCGAATTCCTCTCGGCTTAGATAAATTAAGTCAAATCTAATCTTTCCTAATTTTCATTACCAATGAAACTCAATTAAATGTATCAAAAAAATCAACACAAAAGTTATAAACATATTAATTAATCTTCATTCGTCTGAGAACAGAAATTAATAGCACATTTTAGTAATTAAATAAGCTCAAGAATAAGCTCAAAACGAGACAAGCTCTAGGCATCTCGCCGGTCTCCTGGCATGTATGCCGGTCTCCCGGCAATGCAGTGCACGTTAGTGTGTGCGTGTGGAGTGTGTGTGTGTGTGTGTGTGTGTGTGTAAGAGATGAATATAGGACAAGGAAGAGGAAGGAAATATCGCGCGCGATTCATCATCCGAATATTAGGGTACTCCGGTATTCACCTGGTGTTCATCGAGAAAACCACGTAAAACTACCGATCAAAGTAGCCAGCTTCTAGAATTCTCCACTCAGCGACCTAGCTGACATGCTAGTGTCGAAAATCCTGTAACTCGAACCCCAGGATCTCCAGGTCAGAGGGTCTGCTGTGACATGACCTGATGCCCTGGGCCACCTCTCCCGGTGCTAGGCGGCGTCGTGTCCCGAATGACTTACGGCGGATGGCCGCGCTGTAGAGCGCGTGGGGGAGGCGGAGGCTTGCCAGGGCAAGGCGAATGCCGAGCTACGCCCACGCCGCGCGCTCTCCGTTTCGCCTTTGTTCCTGCGCAGCTCTTGCACGTTCCCCGCGCGCTAACGGCGGTGTATTCATTATATCCACGTGTCGACGCTGCGATAAATTCCTGCGCGCAAAAAAAAATTCCACTCAAAATGTTAGCTTATAGCAAGAAAATATTGGAGCTTTATTCCCTTGGCCCGCGTCCAGCGCGCCTGGAGGCGGTGGGTGGGCGCCCCGGCGGGCGGCGGGCGGCGGGCGGCGGGCGGCGGGCGGCGGGCGGCGGGGGCGGAGGTGAGGGCGGCGGTAGTGGCCCCTGATGTCGATGGTTTGGCGATGGAGTTAGTGGCAGGGGCGGCGGTGAAAGCGGCGGCTCAGATGATGGTGGTGTGGCGCTGCTAGTGAAGTTGGGGGAGGGGCGTTGTTGATGGAGGAGGTGACGGCGAAGGGGGAGGGGAGTGGCAGAGGAAGAGGGAGCGGGGGACGATGTTATTCAATACTTCCCCGAAGGCAGTGGAAAGGGCGATGGCGGTGGAGAGAGGTCAGGGCCGTGGACGTTGCGGAGCGGAGCTGAAGGCGGGGCAGGGGAGGAGGACTGTTTGTGGCGTTAGTGACGGCTATAGCTCCAGCCAGGAGAGAGGCGATGGCGGCGTTGATGTCGGTTGTGTGTGTGTGTGTTTGTATGTGTGTGTGGGTGGGTGGGGGAGATATCGGGAGGGGGATAACGAGTAAGGGGAATAATGGTGGTGTTTACGCTACCGGGAGCGGTGGTGACTTTAGTAGCAGTGCCGTTGGTAGTACCGACCTGGTTAGAGCAGGCCAACAATTTTGGAGGGGGACGTAATAGATTTTTTTTAATAAACATTTGTTATTATATTGCATACAATTTTTGTGGCGTATATATACAAACACAAAATATTATTTAAATAATTACATAATTTTTACAGAAATATTTTAATCAATTTTTGCGAAATAAAAGAAGGTAACAAACGAAAACTCTAAGCATTTAGGGGCCCATGCTCCCCACCCGTTGCATCCGCAACTCAGTTAGAGGTACTGCTACGGCAGTGAGGGTGATACGATGGTTGGTTTCTGTGAAGGTTGTACTGATAGCAACACCCTGCCAGAGCCTCAGAGGCAGTTGAATTGGGCGTGACCAGCAATGGAAATATTTGGAGAACCAAAGTAGTTAGGGATGAGAGAAGCAGCGATCCCAGTGAAAGGGAAAAGTACATAATGTGGCGAAGGAGGCTCTGTATGTCGAGACATTGTTGGAGTGTTTAAAAAAGTAGCAATATGATAATTGTTGCATATATTGCTGTAATGGATCTAGATTAATCATATAAGAGTGTAGAACAGAGTGAATCTGACACCGGATAATTTGTTAGTAATATCAAAAGATAAGCAAGAAAAGTTTTAGATAGGAGTAGGATGAACGCAGTAAAGAAGGGGACGGTGATAGTGAAGAAAGAAAGAGTACGAATGGAAAGAAAATAAAGAGGGTAATGAATGTGGGTATTTACTAAAATATTGAGCAATATGAGAAAGAAAAAGTAAGAGGATGTGTGTGAAAGAGAGAAGGAAGAGAGCTAAACAGAATTATACAAAGCATTCTTAGTGAAGAGGGGTGTTTTTAATACTCCTATTAATTCTAATATTTACGAGTATGTAAAACTAATACATAAAGAATGTGATATATCCTCTTCTTCTGCAAAATAACAATACTTTTTAGATGTGTTCCATTGCCGCTAGATGTCGCATGATCGCAAGCAATGCTTGAGACGGTCCCGCTTATGCTTTATCTAGCGGCACAACTGAGAAAGTGGCGAAATACATGACATATTCCGTAGTGAAGACGGGCTTTGAGGAGCAAAGTTATAAAAATCGCACTATAGCCACAGAACAGCTTCAGTGCGAGTGGGCGCGAATGGAGCCATCGAGAGCGAGACTGCGCCGAGTGGAAGAACGGCGAAGTGCGCATTGAGGGTGAGGGAAAAGGAAGTGTGACGTCACGCAGCGAATGGTGAGCGCAGCCACGCGAGCTCTGCTGGCGAGTTGAAGCACTGCAGTGCGCCGGGAGGCCGCTCCGCTCGTAGTGAGTTGTCAAGGAACTTTCGAACGGCGCTTAAGAGAACAGTTCCTTAAGAGATATCAAGGGATTTGGGTTTGCTTAGTGCAAAGTGTTAAAATCAACGGGTGTACCTCTGACAGAGATGGAGAGGGAGAGAAATAGAGAGGGAGAGGGGGAGGGAGAAGGAGAGACAGGGAGAGAGAGTGAAGGAGAGGGAGGGAGAGAAAGAGATGTTATTGCGGGATGTCAAATATACATTGTACATTCGTACAATTATTTATAGAATTCAATAATGTATCATCTTTCTTGTTGTGTTAAATGTCGAGGAAATGTTGTACACATACTAACCACGTATTTAATAATGATATATTATAAAATATATATAATAAAGATTTAATATAAAAATATTATTTATTGTAATTATTCGAATGACACTGTCCACCAAATATTACTAAAATAGAAGACCATGATCTAGTAAAGTAAAACCTTGAAAAATTTTAATTTGTCATTATTATCTGTTCAGTAATTCATTACAACAAAATCTGTAAAACGATATTAACTCATTTTCAATTTTAAAGAAAACTAATAATGTATTTTAACTTCAATTTAATGAAAGGTTTTGTGTTTTTAAATTGTCAAATGAGCTCATAAATATTAAATGTAAATATTCAAATATTTCGCACTGAAGAATCTGCAAAAGAATCTATTAAATATGATCATACTGAATTTTTGTGTAATAAAAACTCACGATCATTGTTAGAGCCGAGTTCATTACTTTAATGGAAATGTAATGAATACGACTTCTGCTGGTCTACTGGCGGCTGCACAGGGAGAAGCTAAGTCACAGCTTCATCTCCCCCAATAAGTCTCTAGAGCAGGGGGTGTCCAACTTGTAAAGGCCTCAGGGGACACAACCAATCCTTTAATGTGGTCGCGGGCCATATTTCCGTTCCTCGGACGATCCATATCTATCTTCCCCGTGTTGTTGTTTTTGGCAATTTGCCCGGCTGCTCTCAAATGGGGAAGAAGTGCAACCGTGTGTGCCTTACAATGCATAATATCGTGCAGTGGTGTCAAGGTCTTCTACTGGTGGCAGTGGCACGCCTCATGGCACCGTGGCATGCCACGAGCTTCTCTGCGCAGCTAGCGTCGGGAAAGGAAAACTATTAGTAACCCCTCCGTTTTTCAATGGGAATGGCGTTGTCTCTGGTGGCGGGGTAATGAACTGCGAGGAGGGGTGATTTCATCGTGGCACTCGAGCCACGGACTCCCGCTCATGGCATCGACCTTGACCAAATGATGTAATGAATCAAACTCGAAAGCTTTTGAATTCCTGAATTTACTAGAAAAAAATTTCAATCCAAACTTTGCCTACTTTTAATGCAAAAGAGGGGATTGCAAGACGCGTGCGCTAATGTCACACATGTTCTCGCTCGGACATGGTTGCACGG
>JAHLJT010003656.1:51499664-51781189 GCA_031308135.1 Acheta domesticus
TATTGGAGGAAAATAAACGAAGCCCATCGTATCTGAGTAATTGAAGAGAATCGGCAGTAAATTTGGCGAAACAGGCGCACTCACTCTTCTTGATGTGTGCTTTAAATGAGAAAGGAAATCCCACTGTTGTTCTTACGTCAGTGCAGTAAGAACTCTTACATCAGATGCTATAGTGAAGATTAAAAACTTCCTACAGTATTTCCTTTTCGTACTTTCTGAAGTATGTTTTTATACGATCGTTACAGTCCAATTTTATGAGACTATTAGCAACTGCTGGACATCTCTAGCCTGGTACTAAATCTCAAATACGTCACCCATAAATTTGTTTGGAGGCTTTTAGTTTGTTCTCGACACTTTCTACTCAAATTATGGATATTCCTTTAATAATGGATATGGCTGTAATGAAGTACTTATAAACGATACTGCGCAGTTGCTCTCTAATCACGCGGAAGTGCCTCGTTACGTGCGAGTGGCGTTTTCTTCTATAGAATTACGAGAGCCCAGCGCGAATTAGCCTCACACTTTCCTTGAATGCTTATTTTAAGCGATGAAATAATGGGAGTCATCGCCGTCAACTTCAGAGATTTATTTAAGTACCGAATTTCGACGGCTTGGACGGCATCATCAGTGTACAGACATAAATAAAATAAAATATGAATAAAATGCAAAAACGTCAACAATACCACATCACGTTCCCACATTGCTTATTTTAACCCGAGAAATAACAATACGTTATTAGAAATGAGAGAATCGCAATAAGAGTTTTTCTGTCGTCGAAAATTCGCCGTTTTCCCCGCAGCATGACAGTATTTCCTCTTTACTGCGCCAGCAGTAGCGAGAAAGTAAAAGGGACCTCAAAGGGTGATCTCCCCCTGGAGTTCCGTGGCACGTTCAGAGCAGTGATTGGGCACGGAAGCGGTCGCCGCTGGGATGTCGCTCCCAGAGCACAGCCCAGCAGAGAAGAGCAGAGCAGCGCTGGGCTGAGTGCAGGCCGACGCGTGGCCGGGGGCGGAACATAAGTAGGAGTGCCGGGAGGGAGTAGGGAACGGGGGCGGTGCAGGTCGGGAGGTGAACAGCGGGATGGGCGGGGTGAGAAGGGGAGGGGCAGGATAGAGGGGTGAGACTGGTCGGCCCAAAGGAGGGGAGGTGGAGAGGGGACTGGCGGGCGGGAGGGGAGGGGAGGATTGGGGTAGCGGGGCGGTCAAGGAGAAATGGAGAGGGGTGGGATGGAGACAACTGTGGAGGGAGGGGAGAGGCTGGGCGGAAGGTGAGGGTGGGAAGGGAAGGGGCTTCACGGGAGCAACCTCTAGTACAGGGCTGTCCAACTTTGAAGAGCTTATGGGCCACAAATCAAGTTCTAGTTAGGCCGCGGGCCACATCGTCATTTAAGATTGTTTTTACCCTAACTACGGAGATTATACTTAAAACAAATATGTATTAGAAACGACGTTTATTCAACATAGTTAATGTACATACGAGAAAATTAGTATGTCATTGGATAAGACTAACACTAATTGTGCAGTTGTATTTGGTTGGTATAATACAATTTTTCAAAGCAGTCGTGGGCCGCACAAAAAGATCCGTCTGGCCGCATGCGGCCCGCGGGCTGCCGGTTGGAAAGCCCTGCTTGTCCAGGCGCTCGTGCGCAGCTGCCTTTCGCTTTCGGCGCCGCGCGCCGGAAGCAGCGGGCGTCCGAGCGATCCGTCCGCGGTGCACAGGACAAACGCCTGCAGCGAGCAGCCAAGTTGTGATCCGAGAGCGCATTTTTGCGTGTGGCAGAACTTTCCATTATCTGCTCTTGCATACGATGTGCAGAATTCGATCAAATAATATTATAACCTCATGAATGTGCGGAAATCTGTATCTATTGAAGTCTCGCGATTCTCTAACCGCCGAGATCTTAAATGTAGCTTTGAATTATTTCCCAACTTCTGAATTATTTGTAAACAAAGAATGCGGTTTCGTCCGCCAGATTGCTCAGCGTTCGACTACTGTTTTGTACACAAAATAGACTCGTCGAACCGAAGGTTTGTACAACTTCTTTATAGTCTTTACTCGTGACGTTCTTCGAAGCAGCGAATAGAAAGACATCGATAAAGGTAGCATTTTCGAGCGCACAAGCCATTTTGACTGACTGAAAGCCATTATCATTCAAATTATCTGACAATATATATTTGACCCGACCGATGAACTAGACACACTTGAAAGTTCTTACCATTTCCCCATATACCTGCATCCTTTCGCCTGCACAATTTACATTCGCATACAGCACGTCGAGTAATTTTAAAAACAACAGTTCCTCTTTACAGAGAGATATTTACGATTTGACACTGGACGTTATTGCAGCGAAAAACGAAGAACTTCACTGGAACAGCGGGGATGCAGAAATCCCTCCAGTTCTTAAATTATGTTTTCTAGAACAATTGAAATAACACTGAAGACCTTTGGAGGAAGGCATTGAGGAGGAGTTGGGACTAGCTTCTCAGGATGCTGTGCCTTCACGTATTCCTATTTAATACTTTCGAAAGAAGCGCTTCGCGGAGAGTCATAGCATTTGGAAGGAAGTTTTGAAACAGTCGTCACGGTTTTAGAACATTTACGCAGTAGTCGAGCGAAACAAAAACAGTGCAAGGGAGCAAAGTGAGGACGCGGTGTGGAGCGAAGCGGCGACGCAGGGTGAGACAGCGGCACGCAATGACACATCACGACCTGACGTGGCGAATTGAAAAAAATCGCTATGTAGAAACTAAGCTCATTTCCAAAGCAAGAAACCGTTTCATAAAACATTCCAGGTTCGGGTTCGATTCATAAAATAGTTTGCTTGCGGTGTCGATTTAGAAACGCTTCCAAAAGGTTTTCTTGTATTTTTAAAAATAATTTCGGAGTCCATATTTATGCCATTGATTTATCCTTCACAATTCACCACCTGGTCGCAGTTGTAAGTTCGCAAAATTACCGGGGAATCTGTCCTGTTCCGCAGTCGCCAACCCCTGTTGCGATCCCGCAGCTACGTGCGTTCCGGTGGTTGGAGACTACGGACATGCATCGGAAGATCCGGGCTCGATTCCCTACCGGGGGGTAGTCAGTTATTTGAACGGAAAAACATTATAACAGTTACTTCATGACAAGTAGGTATGGAATCGAGGCTGTGAATATGATCTAAGAATAGGGGAAGGTCGGGTCATATCGGAGAAATGTAGTTTAGGGCACTGGGCGCTTGTGGTAGCAAGTGCCACACTGTCAGTGTGTCCCTGGAAATGAATTAGCTTTGAAAACGCCATTTTGAATGAGTACATTAATCAGTTTGGTTATTGCGACACGTAGTAGTTTGTTTTTTTATGTTGTCCAATGTACGAAGATAACTTCGAAGCTTTGAAACTTCTCTTAAGATACGTTGAAACATATTCTTGTATGACTAGTATGTTTACTAAGTTTCGTTACAGTAGTACGGGTCGTTAGTACAATTTATATCTGTGTTGTATCCTTCTTATGGTTGGGAGTCGTTCGGGTGATATCGAACAAAGTAGAATGGGATGGTCCCGGACAGTTTCTTCTTTGTCTTTTCTTCACTTTGGCGTATTTCTGGTGTGTAGGTTGTTAGGAGGAGGTTGAGAGTAGGTTGTTCGAAAACGAATGTGGATATTCTCCGTGATTCAGGAAACTAATGGAGTAAAATTCTCGAGAATGGGGAGGAAATAATACGAAGATGCTCATTGTGTAGGTCACATCAGAAGAAAAACACTTCAAAAACGAAACATAAAGGTTCAGTATTTCTCACGAGACCCAAGCAATGTTCGTTTTTGCTTTTTAACTCCAGAACCGTTCTTTTCCCTTGTAACCAAATCTTCATTTTTTCTTTGTGTTAGGCAGTGCAATATTTGTCTCAATAGGGAGCGTATCTTTGGTCAATAGCTGTGATAAAAATTCATTAAAATTATTTTACCATTATTTCTCTTGTTGTCCGAATTCCACTCTCCATTTTTCAGATATGTAAATTGTCAACGATTTTTACTATCCCCAAACAAACATATTATTATAATTTCAAACAAAACAGCTTTGATATAGAGTAACAGTAAGAGATTGAAGTTTCAGATTTTCTATTTCACGAATAATGTTAACTAACCTTAATTAAGAAATCATATTTAAAGCTGGAGTGGCCGATACCACCTGACCTTCCCCTACCAACAATTTTGGGTGTGAGTTGTGTTTACATTTTAGTTGCAACGAGAACATTTCTTTAGAATTCCTGCTAATATACATTGTATTATGATATTACATTTATAAGTCCTATTTAATTTCTAATTTATAATACCTGTTTTCTTGCTCTGATTTCCTCTGTTCATCGCCTCCCTCCTTCGCTCTCTGCCACCTCTCCATCTCATCCCTCTCTCTCACCCTTGGTTCGTGGCGAGGGGAGGGGGGAAGTTTCGCCTCCCGATCTGGCGCTGACCGCCGCTGCCACCGCCCAGCCCGATTCAATTAGCAATTTTTTTAGCTCCGGAAATTTGGAATTCGGGGACGCAGCCCGAGGCCGCGCCCGGCGGCTTGTGGGCGGGGCGGGGATCAGGGCTCGCCAAGGCTCCGGATTTGGAGGTGCCTCGCGAGCGGGACGAAATTTATTTCTCGTTACCGCGACAGAAATTCATGAGGATTTTAGACCAACGTCAAACAAATATGTGATATTCATGGGTCAATTATAACACTATATTACAGAATAATAATAATTAACTTTATAATATTAATATAATAATATTAACTTGATGTTCCATATTTATTTATTTGTGTCCAACTTTGTTTCCATTCATGAAATACATGTATTAGATTTGAAATATTTCATAAAAAACTCCACCGGGAGAGATCGCTCAGTGCATCAACTGATGTCACTGGAGTCCCTCTGACTGGGAGGTCCTAGGTTCGAGTCCCGACGGCGGCTGGATTTTTGACACTAGCTTGTCAGCTAGGTCGAATTCAGTCGCTGTCTGGAGGAGAATTCTAGCGGCCGGCTGCTCTGACCGGTAGTTTTGCGTGGTTTCTCCGATCAACACCAGGCGAATGCCGGAGCAGTACCCTAACAAACGGCTACGGACCGCGCGCGATCTTTCCTTCCTCTTCCTTGTCCTATCCTCTCCTCAAACACACACACACATACACACACACACACACTAACATGCACTGCACTGCCACACACGCCGGGAGACCAATCGGGAGCTTAGAGCTTGTCCTGGCTGGGGCGGGGCCCCGGTGGTGGGAGATCCTTGTTGGGAAAATCCCCGAAAAGCCGACGTAGGTCAGCACCGGATCTCGCCATCCAGCGGGGAAAAGATCGCCGCGACCTCCCGAGGAAAAAACACGAACTACACTTACGGGACTAATGATCTAAGTTATTGACGCGCCCGGAATCACGAACAATCGATCATAAAAAACTCCATTAAAATTCAATTTGTTAACTAACTAGTTGCTAACTAACTAGTAATAATTCTTTGCGAGGCAGGGCGGGGAGGGGCGGGGCGGGGCGGGGCGGGGCGGGGCGGGGCGGGGCGGGGCGGGGCGGGGCGGGGCGGGGCGGGGCGAACGGACGGACGCGAGGGCGACTGTGGCGCCCGCGGCGTGGGCGGGCGCAGTTGCACCGCGGAGGCTTTCGGCTGCCATTTACTTTCATTCGATAAACAGGCTGCCTGGCGGCGGCGGCGGCGGGCCGTGATGCATGCGCAATTATCGATATTGTGAAGCGCAAGGAGGGCTGGCTTTTTAACGGGATGAGCTGCGACTCAATGCAATCGGCCATCGAGCGGCGCACCGCGCGCAGCCCTGCGGCCCCCGCCCCGCCCCTCCCCGCCCCGCCCATCCCCGTCCCGCTCCTCCCTTCCCCGCCCAGCTGCGCCCAGCCCAGCCCCGCCCCACCCATCCCCGTCCCGCTCCTACCCATCCCGCTCCTCCCCGTCCCGCTCCTCCCCGTCCCGCTCCTCCCCGTCCCGCTCCTCCCCGCCCCGCCCAGCCCAGCCCCGCCCCGCCCCGCGCCGCGCCTCTCCCCGCCCCGCCCCGCCCTGCCCCGCCCCGCCCTGCTCATCGCGCGCAGACAGGCCCGTTTCTTCCACGGCCTCTTGAAACTGCGTGCGAGTGCATTCCAAGTACGCGCGAGGAAATGGAATGCGCCACAATTTATTGATATTTTTCTCTGGGCTGAGAGGTCCCGTCCGGTTGATTTAAATGATACAAGTATTTGAACAGACGTTTCGCCTACACCTGCGACAGACTTCCTCAGTGGCGATGCTCATATCGTCATTACTTTGTTCAGTATAGATTTTGGCGTAAACAAAAGCACGTTTCTTGTACGGTTTTGAGGTGCAAGGAGACTTTTCTTTCGCTGAGTAATACCAGATGCGTTTTGCTAGCAATACATTTTTAGCAATACAAACGTTTTCTGAAGCGGTTTTGGACGCTCTAAAACTCTTTTGAGAGTAATTTGCTGCTGTTTTGTTCGCTTTTACTCCTAGTTTTGGATTCGAATACGCGGAAGAAATAGATTACAATTGAATCAACCGAATAGAATTATTGAATTCATTGTCTCGTGTATCGAAATAAGCGTTCCTTTTTAACCACATAAGAACTAAATTATTATCAGGAAAGTAGAAATGAACTAGAGATTATTGATTTAAATCCAGAGAAAAATCAGTGAAAGTCATACGAGGAAAGAAGAAGAGCAAAAGGGAGAGAAAATTAATGAAATATGTGTATATACATCTGATTTTAAAATGTGTGGATTGATAAACGCATAATAATCTCTATCAAAAGTAGTACATATGGAAGATACTAAGAAAAATATAGGTAAATATAAGATGATAATTAACAATCATTTGTACTATCTTGTACCTTGTTAGATTGGCAATTGTTTAAACTGAATGCTAAGCTCATGGTGGATAATGCTTTGAACAATTTAAAATTTTAAAAAATCATGTTTTTAAGACAAGATGAAGAATAGCTGCCAGTTCTCTGGTTAAAGAAGGCCTCAGTTCAAGACATTTTATATTTAAAAATGGAATATATTGTGTCGTTTTCATAGTATTTAACGTAGAAACTTTAGAATTCAAAATATTTGTGTTTTCGTTGTTTTCTATTTGGTACGAAATTTCATACCACGTCCGAGAAGGGATAATGATTTTTTCAATTTCTACTCATGGTGGGCCAGTTACGTGGAGGATCATAAATAAACAAAAATCTCTTAAATATCAAGAGTTATTAATGAATTCAAAAAATTATTAATACTTAGATTTGAACGTTATTTTGAGGGTAACAAATTTTCTGGATAATTTTGTGCTGCACGTTTTGTGTGGATGGTACTGCACAAAACCATTTCTTGAAAGTAGGCCCACGCTGCACTTGAGGGAACAGAAACTTGTGCAAATCTTACAGAAAGTCACGTTCCATTGTTTTACAATTAAGATCGCCAGGTGCACTATGTTTTTATATCATATTTTATTGAATCTTAGTGGTATTTTGTTTATACTTTTCTTGGCGTCTCAATTGCTGCGGTGACACGAAAACCAATATCAGTTCTCCTGGTGAATTCGTTCCGGTCCTTCTTCACTTTTTTATACCAGTTATGCATTTAACATTACTCCATTTAGACCAGTGGCGTAGGCTCAATGTATGCGAGTGATGTGTTACATCCTCTAGTTTTCCATCACTTAAAAATATTCTCAGTAAAGTATTTTATTTTCTTCTGTTAAGTATCTCCCTCTATTTCTCTATTCCCTCCCGCCATTTTTGTGCGCGGTCCAATAGGCGTTAGTCCCCTCGCTGGATGTGACAGAGAAACATCCCTTCAACGACTTCACTTCGTTGGCGAGGTCATTGAACTCACGGCCATGCTCTGTGTGCAAGCTGCATGGTTTCGACTGCTGGAGATGTGACATTGCTTCTCACATCAAAGGCTTCTCATTGGCGTTCGTGTATCCCCTCCGAATAACCTTCCACACCCCTCCTCTGATGCCCTTCTCACTCTAATAATTCGGCAGCACGCCTGGGAATCCCAGAAGTCACGTGCCACTGTTGTGGCCCGGCAGCGGGGAGCGGGGGACTGACGGCACGACTGTCTTTCTTCACAAGTCAAGCAAGTCTGCAAACTATGCTTAAGCATATTTCAACCTGATTCAGTACAACTGGGTAACTCGATGTGTGTTAGCAGGCCTGATAAAACAAGATCATCATGTAAGGCAGACAATCCGTAAACTCGAAACGGTGCGCGCGATGTTATTTCGTCCGTCAGGTGAGTCCTGTATTCTACCGTAAATGCTGCTTACTACTGAATGTGCGTTACATAGACTACTTTGCCTAGTTAGTGATTTGTTAAAGAGAATTGTGAATTCGAAATTGTAACGCGAAAGAATAAAACTTGCGTGTGTGTGTGCGTGTGCGACATGGCGAGCTCATCATTTGTGGTAGTGGGTGAGTTATTAGTGACAGGGAACAATAGTGAAACGTTTCATTGTGTCATAGACAGGATTCGTGAAATTCCGTGCAGTTCTTTCTCCTATTACGGAAAACTTAAGGTAGATAGTGATGGACAACCAAGACAACGCGAATAGATGTCGAGTTCAAAAATTAGGTATGTACTTGTTTGTGGTTATTTTTTTAGTTTTATTGTTTTGTTTATGTACAATGAAATTATTTTAACATGACCGCTCAAGATCAGACCTCAGAGCTACCGGAAGATTCCATTCCTTAAAACTATCGCTTTAGGGGGGAGCGCGTCCCTTCCCAGGACGTGTTGACAGCCCTACTCCCGTTGAGTAAACATTGACCCTGACTATTCGTCTCCGCAAGGTGACAGTTTTCAGTTGCATTTCTCTAACAGAGTACAGATATTTGTATGAAGTTCTGTACAAGTGATTATTATTTTGTTGTGATCATTGCAATGTGTCCTGTTCAAAGCAACTTTCATATAGACATCCTTCACAGTCAGACGCGTGAAGTCGTTGCAAAAGTATATCAATTTATGAAGAGAAGCAAAAGAAGGCATTGGAAATATCAAAACAGTTCTTAAGGCAGTATTTCCTGGTTCGGGTGTTTTGAAAAGATCTATTCGCAGAATTAATAAGGAAATTAATTGTATTCAATCAGGAGAATCGTGTTCATTTTCTACTCCTAATTACGAAAAGAGAAAGGACGTGGAATCTGCTCTCGACAGTATCAATGATAGTGTGTTTCACCCGCACTATGATTTAATGCACCATATCAAGAAATCGTTATTTTTACAGGAAACGACGCGATAGTAAAGACGGTGAAAATGATACTACTTATGATTGTGAGGAAACGGGTATCAGTGACAGTGGAAAACATATGGATGATAACGGAGCCAGGCCATCTCGTGAATTTGGTGTTTAACCGAGCAAAGACACTACAACAAATTGATTTCGAAGGCTGTTCGCTAGCTTGTGCTGTAGCAAAGGTAGGCTAATGTTTTTGGTTTTGACAGACGAACCAGGTGCGAGCGAGCGCCGCCTTCTGGCTCTCTCTCCATCACTTTCAGCTTCCCCCTCTACTCACGAATCCCAGTGGCCACCCTAGAAAAATTTAGCTGTAAGTTAGTGCATGCAATGAGAAAATGATGATTTTGAAGGAAGATTCAGAATGTGTCTAACTTGCAACATACACTTCTAAAATACTTCAGAGTAAAGTCGAATGACGCAGACTTTAAATATTTGGAATTATGCATTCAATTTGTAATATCGTGATCGCATCCCCGCATCTACCAGCCAGGAGACGCCACTGATTTAGACAAAAGTGAATCAGTAGAAAATACCCCAGTGTGTTCCTGATAAATATTCGATACAATCCGCGAAACCTGTCAAAAAGGTATTTTTCCCACATGCTTAAATGTACCTTCACACATTCATGTACTGTTATATTAGAGGTGATATCGAAATGTTAAACGTTCGTTTACTCTAATGAAGTTTGTCCAGGGAGAGTTTTCTTTCTACGTTCGCGGCTACAATTTCTTGGTCATCGGGTAACCGAAGATTCGCCTTCATGAACGCGTTGGTTCGATACTCACGGGTGCGTCTATCTGCCGCCTCCCTGTAAGAGGGACAACTTACAATGTTTTTCATTAACTTAGATAACATTCTCCGATCACTCTCACTAACACGTACGATTAACGATCTTCTACTCAACAATAACAGAGGTATTCTCAGGCGTTGGTTTATTGTCGTTCTGTTGAGCTTCCATTAAAACCTTGTATGTGGTAGGCAATGTTGAACCGTGGCGAGCCGGGCAGCGCTCGTGTGTCCTTTGGCACTCGTCCACGGAGGCCGCTGAAGTCGCTTCCGGCGCCCGCCCCGCCCACTCCCGTCGCCGCAGGAAGCCTTCTGCTGGACTTCACCCTTTGCACTTGTAGGGCGCGTGTGACATGCCACCCTTGAATGCTCTCTGCAGTCGGAGGTTTCTGAGCCCTACCATCTCCTACAACTCGTAACGCATGACAGTGGAAAAGGGCGGCACAGCTCGAAGCCGATACTCCGAATTCCCCCTTTCCACCTGGTTTTCACATTATTGCGTCAACATTGTTTAAAAATAGAATAGTGGCCAAGATTTATTCAACAATGAAAACTTTATTTTACATAACAGAAAAATATGTGGGTATCCGTGGCATGTCCTGTGACTTAATTGGGAATTTTGGTGGTGCATCTGAGACATGCCTTACGAGTTATAGGAGGTGAAACATTACATACTGCTACGATCGAGTAGCCCTTATCCTCGTGGCATATCTGAGATGCTGTACGAGCTGTAGGAGGTGTATTATGCTCGTTGCTTACGAGTGCAAAGGGTTAATAGAGCGAGGCATGTTGATTTAGAACTGGCTCTTCCTCTTTATCAGGTATAACATTGCAAGATGCCCGTTTGGACTAGCGTTGAACCGGTGTGTCCGAATGTCAGGGTCGCTAGATATTTGTCAGCAGTGGAAGGCGGGCAGCACATGTCACCTCAAAATGTCTGTCGGAAGGGTTGGGGATGTTGTTTTCGTGTGAATGTTTTAAATCAATAATAAAATTGTCTCTACTATCACTAGTATATATTACTAATTGAATTCGACTGCAGATTTTTTATCGACAGTTTATTTAGCATAAAAATTATTTTTATTCATATCTTCAGAGCAACCACATCATAAAAATATAACAGAGTTCAAAGAGCGACGTTTCGGGGTATTATTTTTCCCAGTCTTCAGGCTATAAATAGCAAAGTAGAGGAGATGCAATTCAAATATGTTGAAACATGTGAATTAGTAGTTACAAAGGAAGATATGAGTGCGTAAATCGTGGGACGGGACTGGTAGTACCTTTCGCGTGACTGTGCGAATCCTGGGATGAGGGCGGGCTTGCACATCTGGAGGAAGTGAGAATACCGAGACGGGGGGGGTGTATTTCGCGAGTCTGGGGTGCGCGTGGGTGCGCCGTCGATGCGCAGCATGAAACAGAAGCCGCCGTGGTTGTGACGCCAACCTCCTCAGACAAGGAGCCCTTTTGTGTATCAGCTGATAGCTAGAGTTTGGATGAACAGATGTTTATTATCGATCATTGAGAGAAACCAAAGACGATCAAAAAAGATCTAAAAGCAAGGTGTTTCAAAGCTGAATGTATAAACCAGTGTATATTTAAAACGCTAAGGGTTTTCAATTAAAAAGTAATTTGAGCTTTCAGTTGAACCAAATGTGAATTTTGCGATCCATCAACCGATTCACACGTGTATCTCTTAAAAAAAAAGTAGTGTATCACACAAGTGGTAAAAAGTGATTTTATTTTGCTTGTGGAATTGCAACTCTCGTCCTCTCGGCCCAACGTTTCGTACTCGCAAAACAAAATGCTGCTGAGGCCGGAGACATTGTATTCTTGGCTGTCCGGAATGAGCCACGTCTCAGTCCATGGAGCTGACGATTCGGCCATCTTGCCTTCTTCAAGCAGAATAGCTCTGAAGAAGAAATGTCAGCTCCATCGACTGAGACGCGTCTCGTCCCGGACAGCCAAGAATCATGATTTTCTTGGTCAGCCGCACGCACAGGTGGGCGGGGCGCGGGCGCCCAACCCTGACGGACCGTCCCACGCCGCGGGCCGCGGGTGGCGCCCCGGCCTCTGTTGAATGGGCAGGGCCATCTGATAACTCGCGGGGCTTTCTTCGGGAATTCGCGCGTTATCCTCTAGTGAGGTTCCCCAAGGACGCTATTTCGCTGGCTCCGGTCTTTGCTGTGGCTGACGAATCGCCAGGTTTGGAAAAGAAAAGCTGATAAAGCAGCTAAGGGCCCTTTTAAGAAAAAGTGTGTTGTAGACTAGTTTAGCAACTATTGTGCCAAAAGAAAACTCATCTTCCATAGCTTTTTCGAATGCGTGAAAAGGAACGTTAGCCTAAAACAGGCGAAAAGTTCTAATGAATTATTTACAGAATATTGTACATATCGTCTCATGGCATCTTTTTACAACAATCTAAGCAACTTCTTGTATTTCTTTTTCTCCTCTTGTCCCTTCTTTCTTGAACTTCGCGTTTGTCATCACATCTTCATTATTTTATTTCCTTTCATTTTTTCTTCATCTATTCTTTTCCATTCTTCTCGGTTTTTCTTCTTTTTCCTATTTTCTTACTTCTCCTCCTCCCTTCTCTTCCTTTTCTCCTTGATGTAGCTAACGTGTCTTCAAGATTACAGGGATCGCTGAAACGCATAATTGTCTAGCAGGTTGCCTAGTATAACAACTAACAGACGACAGCGATTTTGGCTGTTCAGCTAAATTTACTAACAGTTGTAGAGTAGATAATATTTTCTTTTGTGGAAGTAAGATGTGGGATTGAGTGAAATAAGTCTCACTATTGATCGATTAAAAGAAATTGGTGATATACAGTTGCAACTGGAAGAGAGCAACGTTGACAGGTTGCGTACCACTGAGTACGTTCTCTTGGGACGGGTCATTCCATATTAAATCAACACAGTTTTTTACCTCACCATTTTAGATTCAGATGAAATTTGACACATAGATAGTTTTGAATGAAGAACAAGAAAACTACACATTTTGAGTAAAACATCTCCACCCATATGTGAAGTACAGCCATATAAAATTTTACAAAATTGGGTTCCCGAAAATTTTTAAATTGATGTAGGTTTTCTCCAAATTAAGATAGAGAGCTGGAACAGGTGTCATTTTTCAGCTTTCTTTATAGCCTTTTATATGATAAATAGCTCAATAGGGATTGAGTTAAAACGTTTTTCAAATTTGAATTTAAAATTTTGATTTTGAGTATTTTCAAAATGCTCATTTTCAAAAGAAATGAAAAGAATTCTAAAATAATCCATATATGTTTCCAAACAGATGGTGCAAGTTTAAACATGGGAATGCAATGTGTTCATATAGTAATCTTCACTTAAAATGCACAATTATTTACTTACTGGTAGATGGTACTGGTACCGTGGTAGTAGTCACAACATAGTAGTGACGAGGAAGCTCCCTGTTGGAGAAACCTTCCCTCTTCATTTTTCGTCCGTGACCTTGGTACGCCAACATCGAAAAACCCAAGTATAGTACCGGAGTCAATGTTGTCGTGTGACAACGTGTCACTCACATGCGCCGGGATACCAAGTCCCTCCTCTATGCCCAGAGTATCGCGCCACTGCCACGACGAAGCCAAGAGCCCACCTGGGGGCCACCCGAACTAAGGTCCGTGCACTGGGGTGACGGGGTGGTCTGGCTGGGGGCGGGTCGTGGCGGAGGCTTCATAGTCCATCGACGCAGCGCCCGTCAATATTTGCGCGTTGCCTGTGGTCATTGGCCAGCGCGGAGCCGCGCCAGCCGCCACTCGCCGGTCGTTCGCTTCGGCGTCGGAGCGCGTGCATCAGAGATGCGCTTCTCGGCTCTCTTCTGTTTCTGCACTCGTTGTCCATTGTTATTTACTACTCATTTAAAACTTTTCGGATTTCTGTTTTTTGGATGATTTTTCTGACTTAACAAACATTAGAAACTAGTTTTCGCATTCGCGAACACATTTTTAAACCAATTTTTAAGGAGTTCACGTAAGAAGGGAGGACGTACCCAAACGTAGAATTTTAATAAATATAGCTGCAGTATTCACTAAACTGAAAGATAAATTATCGGAGTGATAATTAAAAATGAAGGGTGTTTATAAATCGTTTGTTTTTCGTGTTTGGTCGTATGTTGTAATCCAGTGATTGGCCCTGCCTCAGAACCGCGTAAAGGCACGTTCTAAAGGGTGTATAAATGTGAAATAAATAAATAAGTAAAACGAACATGTATGTTTGCGAATTGGGATCGTGAAAAATATGGTTAAAAAATGCAGTTCGAGTAAATGGAGTATCACTATCAAGTAAATGGAGTATCAAACGCCCACACTAAATTTTTTCAGAACAAACTGCAAAGTAATGACCTGCAAAAATGTGTAACGAGTGTGTGGTTTGAAGTGCGGCGTGAAAGCCGTTGATTCGGGAGTGGGCGGACGCGTCGTCGGGAGGGGGTCGCTGTGCAGCGCCGCGCCGCGGCCACCTGTCAGCCCCGGCGACGGGCACTCGGGCGATGAGCGCGGGGGCAGCAAGGACCGACCCCTCGCCATTCAGCCGAGGAGGCGGCGGCTGCCGCTGAAGGTGATGCGCACGAATTGTGCGCCTTGGGGCTTCCCTGAATTTCTTATTGGGGATGGCCTCCGCCCGCCCACGCCCACGCCAATGTCCACGCCAACGCCCACGCAACCCCAACGCACACGTCCATGCCAACGCCCACCCCACCCCACCGCCCACGCCAACACCCACGCAACGCCAACGCTAACGTCCACGCCAACGCCCACGCCAATGCCCACGTCCACGCAAACGCTCACCCGAACGCCCACGCAAACGCCCACCCGAACGCCCACGCCAACGCCCATGCAACGCCAACGCCCACGTCAACGCCCACGCAACGCCAACGCCCACTCCAACGCCCATGCAACGCCAACGCCCACGTCCACGCCAACGCCTACGCCCACACCAACACCCAAGCAGCGCCAATACCCACGCAGCGCCAACACCCACGCAGCGCCAACGCCATCGCCGCTGTTTGGCGCCATCGGCAACTCCCCGAAGCGAGTACGAGTTGAACCTGGCACATATTTGTTGTGTGCAGAAACACTATCATGTACGAGTTGTGCATGACACATATTTGTTTTGTGTAGGAACACTATCATGTAAGAGTTGCGCATCACATAATTGTTTCAAGTGTTGGGTTAGAAAGTCGTAAAATTCATTTCAGTTTTTATGAGTTTTAGAAATGGTAATTTTTATCTCGTATTGCGTTTTATGTACAATAAATATTAACAATAAAACGTTCTAAAATGTTTTCTAAACAAAATAGTAAAAAACGTAATCTGTAATTTAAACGGCGCCGCCCGATGTAGCAAAAGGTGCGACCTGTAGAGGGTTCAAATGAAACAGTGAAGGTATTGAAGTCGCGGGGGTAACTGGTTAATTTGATTGACTGTTTGATGGAAATGAATATGGAACGTTGCAGCTCATTATTGTTACAAATTACGAATGTTAACATGGACGCCTTCAAGAGAATGTGTTATTTCCTTTGATATGTTTTGCATTATATTTGCGATTAAGTATTGATATAACTGTGTACGGGCCTGGACATTTTGCTGTTAAGTCCAGTGATTGCTTATCTACCGTTAATTAAGCAGATTTCTTTATAAGTGGTCGTTCGATGGTGTAACGGTTAGCGTAGCGGACTGTTATACCCAAATTGGCGATCGAAGCCGTGCATTTTTAAGGGAGAACAAATCTTTCGTACGCCTTCCTTCGGAGGGGAAGTAAAGCCGGCTGTCTCATGTTAGTACATTTTCTGCATGTAAAATATTCTTAACCCTAAATGAAGCCTCTGAGCTTCATCCAAATCGCCTATTTCGTCGCCTAAGTAATATATTCTTTCTCCGCCAGTTGGTGAAAGCAGCGGAGCGAAATTTGCATGGTCAGAGGAAGAGCAGGCCTCATGGCCCCAGTCTCGTCACGTAAAATGAGGCTTCAATTCAATTATAAGTTGCAGGTTTGACTATTATTTGACTCCTGTAGCTCCAATCGCCTCATTTACCCATTGGCTCTAGAGAATAAGCCCTTGTGTACTTCTACATCGGGCATTGCCACATTTTGTTTGCAGTTTACAGTTAACATTTTGACGGTTTCACAATAATACTTTTAATTAAAATTGTTTTTGACGTAAATCACAAAGTATACGAGTCGTATAATTTGGCACTTTCATGGACAAATTAAATATGAAATATGACGAAATCATGGACAGGAAAATTTATAAAGTCGTTAAAATACCGATACATGACATAACGAGGAGAATTAACATTTCAACCTTGAGAATGCATTTAGCAAAAAATGAAACTAATTAATGAAGTATTGATTTGAAAACCCAATTTGCACCAGCGTGACTTACGTTAAAAAACGATTGGTTGAAAGTGTTAAAGAACAAATTATTGCAGTTGGGAAAACGTTTTGAGAGTATTTTTGCACAAATGCGACTATTTGGTACCGACAGTTGCAACCACTACTTAAAACTCCAAAATCTGCATTTATCATATATAAAAGTATGTAGTTTTGTATTCGCAACACCAAGAACTAGACGTATAGCTCACTGATTTTCTTAATATTTTAGCACAGCGTCTCTGGAGGGTGTTTCATGTTTTATTCGTACTTTGCAAATTCATAATAAAATTATATTTTAAACATAAAACGGTTGTTTGGCTCGTTCTTTTTTTCATAGAAAGTTACATTAAGAAGGCTCATTTAAAATCCTTCTTTAATTATTTCTTTCATTATAAAAGTTTCATTATAGTCAATCAGATGAATTAATTTGTAACGATTCATTGAAAAGCTGGAATTAGCATACAGTAATTCACAGCGTTTCATCGATGTAGTCGTAATTGCATTAAAAAAAGGTACTATCAAAATCTTTTTTATAGATTTTATAAGGTAGAGATTGTCATTATTTAGTACTAGTATTTAACACAGGTTCAAAAAATATATTAATGATCATCACCTTCTAATGAATTATTTTATTAATTCATTAACAACATGACGTTTCGGAAATCTTTTGTCTCCTTCTTCGAGAAAACTTCATAACTTCATACCTTAACGAAGAAGAGAGACTATTGGTATCATGGTCTGCTGCTTGTGCAGATCTCTTGTTATATTTAATTAATAATAATTTAAAAGAGATCTTCACTAGTACCAGACCATGTATTACCAGTCAATATATAAAATTGTATGTTAACTATCAAGAGGCGCAATGCGCAGTATCGATAAATACTGAAAGTATGATTTGTATTATGGACAATGTAATGGATAATGTATAATGGATATAAATGCATATTATAATGTACCAGATGTCTTTTTGTATGACCCGCAGAGAAATAACTACTGTAATACTGGCAATTAAATCCCACAATCGATTTTTTAGAACCATTTGGATGTATGTGTTTTTTACAGAAAGTGGCAACACTAGGATTGAGGAGGGTATTTTCAAATAAACAACAATATCAACTCGCTCTCAGAGACCTCAATACTCGATTCTCCCACAATGAGGAAGAGATCAATTTACTCCCATCTCTTTTGATTAACAATTTTAATATTCATTTACTAATACTTCATCGTTTCGAATTTACAAAATACGAGTAATATTGCCCCAATTCTCGTAATGAAAGAAGCTGATCTCGACTGTTTCCAATCAAAATGAACGAGTGATTTGGTGGCGCTGAGATAATTGGGAGATCCTGATAATGGAATGCGTGTTTTAGAACAATTGCGAGCTACTCAGCACTTCCCTTCATTTCATTAAATTGCGCGTTTTTTTTTTGTAGCAGGGCGTCAAATATTTATATTAATAAAAAGGAAAACACTCGTTATTGCGGTAAGTTTAGGTTTAAATTGAAATAACTTCCTTTCAAAGAGTCTATATCCTCTAGAGTCTAGAATCACCGTGCAGTTATTCTTTCAACACAAGCGTCAGTGATTTGCATTAAGGGACGTATTTAACTGCTGTAAGTAATGGATAAGGTTTCCCCCATTACATAATTTTGAAAACAATAGTCTTAATGGAGGAAAAGCATGCAACGCCCTTCTTCGTTATACATCTTTCGTAACTCGTAGAATAATATTGCAGAAAGTTGGCAATGGCTCAGACAATAACGGAAATTAGAAATGATAGAATGTACTTACGCGACAAAAGGTGTATCTTACAACTTTCCAACTGAGGGCTTAAAATGTTATATACTTTGTACACAAAAACGGAAAGTGCTTTTTTTGACTTAATTTGGTAAGCAGCGGAATTTTATAGGGGTATTCAGCTACCACCAAATGTTTTGTGGAAAGAAAGTACTAGCAAGTGTTAGTATAGATTCTTCCACCGAAAAGATGTATGAAAAATTGTTTTTCATTGAAGTATTTTGCTGATTAGCTGCTTGATTCAAATTTTTGAGTTTAGATCTCAACAACTTCGACAAAGCAACGGGGGGCTGAGATTACTTAGCACGTTACGAAGCTAACTTTCACTAATCACTGAGCGAAGCAAATCCATTAAGTGATCAAAAGTATCTGGACATGTGGCTGAAAATGACTTACCAGTTCATGGGGCCCTCCATCGGTAATGCTGGAATTCAATAGTGTTGGCCTTGATGCAGTGACGTGCGTCTACGCGTAAAGAACCATAGTCTACGTCTACACATAAACATCGCGTAGATAACGTACACTGCGTAGACAAAGGTAATCTACGTAGACAACCATAATCTATTTTTTTGTGGGGCAGGGGCGAATCTACGAGGGCCATGTTCCATCCGCAAATCCAAAATTTATAATTATTGGATCACAATTATTGGAAATCGATTGGATCACATCTAAAGGAGTACTAAAGGAGTGGAACATGTCCCTACAGTTTTTGAGTTGGATACGGAGGTTGTCATTTCTTCATCTGGAATGGTATATTTTGTTTGACTTGCAGAATAGTAAATACATTTCTCAATATTAAATTAAGACTTGCTTCTGCTATTACTACTTATTATAATCTTTTTGGGGTTATTTGATGTGAAAAAATAGTCTACACAGTTTACATTGTCTACTTGGTCTACACGTAGATTACGTGTAGAAAACACACGTAAACGTAAAATTGTAGTCTACGGCACAACTCTGGTTTGATGACAGCTTCCACTCCCGCAGGAATACTTTCAATCAGGTGCTGGAAGGTTTCTTGGGGAATAGCAACCCGTTCTTCACGGAGTGCTGCACTGAGGAGAGGTATCGATGTAGGTCGGAGAGGCCTGGCGTTCCAAAACATCCCAAAGATGTTCAATAGGATTCAAGTCAGGACTCGGTGCAGGCCAGTCCATTGCAGGGATGTTATTGTCGTGTAATGACTCCGCCACAGGTCGTGCATTATGAACAGGTGCTCGATCGTATTGAAAGATGCAATCGCCATCCCCAATTTGCTCTTCAACAATGGGAAACAAGAAGATGCTTAAAACGTCAACACAGGCCTGTGCCGCGATAGTGCCACGCAAAAAAACGAGTGCAAACCCTCTTCATGAAAAACACATGACCATACCATAACACCGCAGCCTCCGTGTCCAGATACTTTTGATCACGTAGTGTAGTTTCCCCTAAGAAACGTGACTGCGAAACTTATTCACCAAAGAATAAATTACAGCATCACGAAGGGAACCGTCGGTGACTTACCTCGCAATTTCGTAGACTTAAAAACGCGTCTTTAACACGAGGTTGTGCAAGGCAAGATTATCGCTTCCCTTTTGCCAGCGATAGTTCAATTTTTAAAGTGACCCTGTATGCCACGCCCGTTGTCCACCAGTTTTTCGAAGTTTTTGAACAGTAGTAAGAACAAATTTTTCCTATATGACTACTTAAACGGCACTATAATGACATAATGGTGCAATCAAATGTATTTTAATAGGTGTTGGAAAGATGTTGTAACATGTAAATGTACATTATATATTTTTTTGAGAAATATGGTACTATTGCAGAAAATGACTGATATTCTAGAGTTAAATATGGGAACTACGGTAGTAATCCACGTTCGTTATAATGTTTGCTGACTTTGTATCTTGAATGTTTTCACACACACACACTCACTCACTCACACTCACTCACTCACACACACTCACTCACACACACACACTCACTCACTCATTCACTCACACGCACACTCACACACACTCACGACAGACAGACACAGACAAATATATAAAGTTATAACAGTTTCAACTGAAGCTTTGTTAATTTGAATTTTGATTTTCGTAGGTGTAGGATTGCCGATGAAATCTGTGGTGGCGGGGTAAAATGTCTTAGTACAGTAAAAAGTCAAAAATCGTAGAATGGAGTAAACATTGAGCCAACGCTTTTTCCTGAGCTCAACACTATTTCCCGACGCTTTTTTCTCGTTAAGGAGGGAACATTTCAATTCGCCCGTTTTACTAAAACAAAATATAGATGCTTAACTTGTAGTTTCAGTACTTCACCCAGTTTCGCCAAAAATTAACTTAAAAACTTTTATTGCATAAAGAAAGGTTCCATTCAGTATAGACAATCAGGTGATAATAAAATATATTTCATAAGACATGGTTGAAGTTTGTACATAGAACAAAGTTGGAGTTTATACAACGTTTCGGAGATCTATTGGTCTCCATTATCAGGTACTTTTTGGCTAAAATCAAATTTATTACATTAATATTGAGATGAAATCAATCTTTATAAACATCATGTAAGCAGAAAACAATATGGAACCTTTCTTTATGCAATGAAGAAAGACAATCAATAAAAACATCTTAAGAACTTTCACCGTGTGAGCAGAGAAATATTCTTCGCGTGCGAGCGAGGCAAGGGCACGGAAGGGAAGGCGTTGGCGAAGGATTGCAATCGCATTAGCGGCGGCGGAAGCTTCTATTGACAGCCGCTCGCAGCGCCCCGGGCGGGCAGGGCCGATGACAGGGCCGCGGGCCGTTATTACCGCGATTGCAATCAATTTGCACCGGTTGTGTTTGCGGGCGGGCGCCCGCCCGGACCGCGTGTTTGCACAAAGAGATTTTTTCCCCGCTCCACCCAATAAACAACGGCTTAGGAGCACGCCGTTTTTGCGAGAGGAACTTTCAATTATTTCGAATAACCGCAGAGTGCCGCTCGCGCGCCCAGCGGCCGTTGGGGGCACTAGGCGCGCGATGTGCCGCCCTCAAAGAACAAACGCCCAGGTCGCCCGCGCGGCCACGCCCTGCTGCCCGTCCCGCCCCGGGCGATGGGCGATGCTGGGCGCGGTAATCAACAGAACTGTGCAAGTTTTCAAAGCAAATCGAACGACGCAGCGCGGTTATTTATGTGGCGGGCAAATATCGCTTTTACAAATAGGCGACTCGTTCATCAATCCCAGCGCAGACGACAGTTCGCTGTTTGTTCCGATGGCCATCGACAAGTGGGAATTAATGCAGGCGAAATGGCCGCCGCCTGTGCGTTGTGAATAAAAGCTCTCAGCCGCCCACTTGATGCTAACTCCGTGAAAGACGAGAGCCCCGTAATGTCTTCAGCAACTTTTACGGCAAATGTTCGTCTCTTTACTTGGCAGCAGCGAGAAAAGTCCAGGGGAAACTTCGGCGCTCCATAAAAATTCCTCCTCCTCGCAAACACGGCGGAAGGGCCCGCGAGCGCCTTATTACATCAGCGCGAATTAGAGGGAAGGCCGTTCGGCGGGATCGCTTTCCGAAACGCGGAAAAGAGAAGGAACCCGAAGGCGCGTAAAACGCGAGCTCTGGCGCAACAAATGAAGTTTACGGCGCGCACCCCCTCCTAATGTAGTTCGCTTCTTGGCCGCGAGGGACGCGACCGACGCTGCGGAGGTGCTGCCGGCGCCTTGATAGCGGATCTAATTTCCAGCGACTTGGGCGAATGAGATAGCGCGGGGCTGGCGCCGAGGAGCGTGGAGAAGTGCGGAATGGGAAAACCGTGCAGGGCGAAACAAATGGGGCTCCAATCGCTCGAGAGCGGGCGATAGCTGCCAGAGTGGCTGTGTCGACTGCGTAAATCGATATATCGGCAGCGCTTTGCCCATACGAGGCCGCGTTATCGGGTTCGGTCGGCGAAAAATCGGAAGCGACGATATACGAACCGCACAGTGGCGCCGACTGCGTTTTTAATAAAAAATGGCGCACATGACACATGTTTACCCTCAAAAGTGGCTGTGTCCCTGCCACAGCAAATGAAACCTTTCGAAAGAGCTTGGGATTTAATATTTTATTAAAATAACCATGGGGGAGAATGTGTGGGAAGGGCGTGTGTCTGGGTGAAATATGTAGTGAACGGGAGGGGCGAAGAAGAGAAACCGAAAGACGAATGTAGAGGTAGACTGAGAGAAAAAGAGGGAGAGTAACGGAGAGGCAGACAGAAAGGAACAGAGGGAAGAGAGAGACAGTGATAGTGAGAGAGAGACAGTGATAGTGAGAGAGAGACAGTGATAGTGAGAGAGAGTGATAGTGAGAGAGAGTGATAGTGAGAGAGAGTAATAGTGAGAAACACAGTGATAGTGAGAGAGACAGCGATAGTGAGAGAGAGACAGCGATAATGAGAGAGAGACAGCGATAGTGAGAGAGACAGCGATAGTGAGAGAGACAGCGATAGTGAGAGAGAGACAGCGATAGTGAGAGAGAGACAGCGATAGTGAGAGAGAGAGACAGCGATAGTGAGAGAGAGACAGCGATAGTGAGAGAAAGACAGCGATAGTGAGAGAGAGACAGCGATAGTGAGAGAGAGACAGCGATAGTGAGAGAGAGACAGCGATAGTGAGAGAGAGACAGCGATAGTGAGAGAGAGACAGCGATAGTGAGAGAGAGACAGCGATAGTGAGAGAGAGACAGCGATAGTGAGAGAGAGACAGCGATAGTGAGAGAGAGACAGCGATAGTGAGAGAGAGACAGCGATAGTGAGAGAGAGACAGCGATAGTGAGAGAGAGAGACAGCGATAGTGAGAGAGAGACAGCGATAGTGAGAGAGAGACAGCGATAGTGAGAGAGAGACAGCGATAGTGAGAGAGAGACAGCGATAGTGAGAGAGAGACAGCGATAGTGAGAGAGAGACAGCGATAGTGAGAGAGAGACAGCGATAGTGAGAGAGAGACAGCGATAGTGAGAGAGAGACAGCGATAGTGAGAGAGAGACAGCGATAGTGAGAGAGAGACAGCGATAGTGAGAGAGAGACAGCGATAGTGAGAGAGAGACAGCGATAGTGAGAGAGACAGCGATAGTGAGCGATAGTGAGAGAGACAGTGATAGTGAGAGAGACAGCGATAGTGAGAGAGACGGCGATAGTGAGAGAGAGACAGCGATAATGAGAGAGAGACAGCGATAATGAGAGAGAGACAGCGATAATGAGAGAGAGACAGCGATAATGAGAGAGAGAGACAACGATAATGAGAGAGAGAGACAGCGATAATGAGAGAGAGACAGCGATAATGAGAGAGAGAGACAGCGATAATGAGAGACAGACGAAGAGAGAAAAGAGAGTGATAACGAAGAATAGAGAACAGGAGCTGTATTTATAGTTATTATATATTTTAAGACAGAATTTAGGTATTAACAATGAATGGTGTAAAATCGGTGGAATTTCTTGAGTAAAGCATCGAAACCGTTGGAGATATTTTCGACGAGCCGTTTATGAGGAACACATTACCTCAAAACTCACAAAAGATGCTAGGGCTAGTCGTCTCATTGCGATGAGAGTAATTTTAATCCGAGTTCCTAATTCTCCGTCTTGCAGAGGTAATTTCATTACCGAAAGAGGACTGGAGGAGAATAGCTGCGTTCGATCGTCCTCCGCTTTCATTTGGAAGTGAAATGTCTTTCCGACAGTTCCATGGCCCTCTCAACCTCCCAGAGTTACATTTGATGCGCAATAACTTTGCAAAATTCTTAATCAAAATGTTGCGTCAAGGTTTTTAAAAATAGCTTAATATTTTCAATTCTGATGTAATTTTGAGGTGTGAACTGTGAATGATGTTTTGCAAGTATTTGAAGATTGAAATGATGATAATGAAAGATGAAAGTAAATGAAGATTGAAGGCATTGTTGCTAATTTCGAAGAGATGTTTTCGTAAATATCTTACTTAAATTATTGTAAAAGCTATGTGACTAATACATAGTTTGGATGATTGAAAGGAGGAATTTTGAAGATTTAAAAGAAAATGTCACATCAGGAATTCCAACCCTCAACATGTCATTGAACCAAAAGGTCACAAAAGCCATCTCCTTGAAAAAAGTTTTTGCTTTTACAAAGAAATGTAATTTCAAATTTCTTTTGCCCTTTGCAATAATCATATTTCAGGATGATGCAAACGGAAGATTAGTAGAGAAAACGTAGAAATGCAGCAGTGTATGACAGATATTTCTCAAAAATTCTTCTATACTCTTGAAATTCTTTTAATTTCTGACTTTTGCTTCCTGATTATTAATATCCATTTTACTTATTAAATTAACGCATATTTTTAAGTTGATTTACAGTAAAATAACATTTACTTGCTAATTTAATTTTTACGCAATATGGTTCTTCATGTTCAACCATGCAGATTTTAAAGGGATTTACAATCTAAATATTGCTGAGAGAATTAAATACATTATTTGAATGACCTTTGTGTAACTTCCAATTACATGATTCCATACAGTATTCATTCTCCATTCGCAATTGCAAACGCATTAATTGTAAAATAATTAATTGTAGTAATTGTCCTACTACCCTATGTGTGTTACTATGGTATAAATGTTTGATTCGTGGACTCCTTGAAGAATGAATGCGGTTAATGTTTGTTTTTCAGGATTCTATTAGTTTGTAGCTGAACGATTGGGATTGTCTTAAGAAAATGTAAACAGATTACTGTTCTCCATAAGTCACACACTTTAACTTTTTTCTGGGAAAAAATTCAAATAAATAAGTAAAAAAAATGAAATCGGCGACCTGGATGGCCCAGAAAGTTACTGGGCGGGTCGAACAACGCTTCGGAGTGAACAGGTCCGAAACGTTACGTTGCCTTCTAGTATGTAGGCTCTACTTCGAGAAACAGAGATCATCCACAGACATGATAGGATTTGATAATCGGGGATTGAATGAGAAACGCGTTTAGAACGACGCGCTGTTGCAAGACATGCCTGGTCAAAGCCAAAAGAAAGCTTATTCAGATCGTAGCAAATAATAGGTCTATTTAAAAATTTTGGAGTTTGGTTTGTTTCCAAGGTACAGGGAGGACGAAGGGCTAAAACAACTTTGATTGTAGACAGCGAGCTGAACGGTGGAAATAAAAATAATTAAATTTGGAGTATTTACGACTAAGAATTTTGTAGGTAAACAAAGTAGTCGAATAATAATATTTCTTTAAAATCATTATCGGAGGCCATCATGGTTTGAGGGCCACGCTGGGACACGCAGGTGCGGTGCCCAAGCAGTGTCGTTGGCTGTTGGAAAGAATAGAATAGAATAGAATAGAAATGATTTATTGGCATATAAAAACAAGTTTACATAGCTTACAAAATATTTGCCTTACATGAAGTCTACAAAAATCAAATAAATTTTATTTATTAATGAACAAATTCATAAAACTGCTTATATTTAAACACTTAAATATTTTGTCTAATAGTTGTAATAAATTTAACAATACTAATAAAAACTTCTTTGTTATATATATCTTTAAATGATAAAAAAGGTGTCACAGAGGAAAGAGGGGGGGCGGCGGCGGTGGCGCCGCGCGGCGGCCGCAGGTGGCGTTAAAAACCGATGCGGGCGTCCGGGTGCGGCGCAGAGATTCTCGATCCACTCACCGCAAGAGGTGGCTCAGGGCGTCAGCTGATATCACTGCAGTGAGGTCCTATGTTCGAGTCCCGAAGGCGGTAGGATTTTCGACCCAGCCGGATATGTAGGTCGAGTTCTGTCCCTGTCTGGAGGAGAATTCTAGCGACCGACTGCTCTGATAAGTACTTTTTGGAGGTTTCTCCGATCAACACCAGACGAATGCCGGAATAGTACCCTAACAAACGGGCCACGGACCGCACGCAATCTTTCTTTCCTCTTCCTTGTCCTATCCTCACCTCTTACACACACACACACTTACAATAACATGCACTACACTACCACACATGCCAGGAGACCGGTTGGGGGCTTGGAGCTGGTCTAGCTGGAACGGTGCCCCACTGGTGGAAGATACCTGGTTGAGGGAAAACGTCGCTAGTCGACAGTAAGTCGGCGTCGGCTCTCGCCATCCACCGCCACCTCTCGATGGAAAAAACGTGCATTACGTTGACGGGACTAATGACCTCAGTAGTTGACGCGCCCGGAATCTCGAACAATCAATCAATCAATCAATCAATCAATCGATCATGAATCGATTCACTCTCAGGGAGACGGCTCGGGTGGCCGCTGGGGATCGCAGCCCCGCGCCCGCGCGCTCTGGGAACGACGCGTCAGGGAGAACTAGATAATGAAGGAGTTGGAAGTTTCACTGAATGTTTCTGATTTACCCAAGACTATTTACAGAATGGAGAATCATTCCCTTTTGTTTGAGTGGATCGTGAATGATGATTTTTACAGTTTGTTTATTAATGACAGTCGTATTGATGATGGTGATATTGTTAATGCAATTACCATTTTGTTTCGCCTTAGTATGTGGACAACTTTCGAATGTTTGGAAAATACCAGCAATGTGCGAAACAATATTTTGATTCGTAAATGCTGTGTAATATTCCTCCCGAAACGTGATATAAAACTTTAAATAATTAAGAATAAATATTAGGAAACTACTTTGGAAGCTCTCCGCCCCTGCCGTCGTCATAAACAGCGCTTTAGTATTAGAAAGTGCCCAATATTCGGTCCTTTGGACACGTCATGTTTTTTCGCACTATTCAGCTGTAAGGGTGACTAGCAACTTCGTTGGTGATCTATGTAGTGATTTAAAGCTTCGTAAGTGATGTCAGAGACGATTTTATCCGACGCCTGGTGCTGGAAGTAAGCTGCGTCGATGCCCTAACCCCCGATGACCCCGACGTCCCCTGCTGAAGCGGCGACAGGTGACCCGGAAGGGGATGCCGCCTCGTGCTCATTACCTTGCAGCGCGGGGCGTAGGGAATCTGCACCCGCGAGTTGTGACTCCTTCTCCCACGAACGACTCACCCGGTCACCCTCAGTGACGACGAGCATCGACGCGCCCTACCCTGTGCGCCGGTCCCTTTGCAGCTCTACCTCCCTTACCGTGTCTTGTACACATCGTCCCGCTATTCACTATTTCGTGACACTCCATCTCACTCTGTTCTCACTCTCACTTCACTTCTCGCCCCCTCCTCACCTCGTCCCGCCTCACCTCTCCCCGCCCCGCCTCATCTCATTTCACCTCACCCCTCACCGCCCCGTCCCGCCTTGCTTTGTCCTTTGCTTAGCTGCCATTCCCTTGCTCAACCAGTTTCATCTGTCCCGCACATCCCACACTCTCTCATTCTGAACGACTCGCCCTATCCATCCATCCATCCACGCAGACGCTCTACCACTCCGCAACCCGCCCCGGCCTCACCTGTGCCGCCCCACCTCCGCCGGGGGCTCACGCACTGCGCCCAGCGGCCTAGGGGTGGAGGGCGTGTAATAGCGTGGGCGGGCGATTACTCAGGGCAGCGGCAGCTCGGTGAGTTACGAGCCGGAAGTGCCGCTGCACAGGCCTCCCCTCCGCCCCGCCCCGCCCCCACCCCGGAATTTTTATTCTACAGCCACTGGTCTATGTTACTCATTCCCAACATGCGCAGAATTTGAAAGAAAACCAAACAGTCTTTGGCTTTGTGAGAGGTTTTTACGGTTTTGTTAGGCCCACGGAAATTCAAAAAATCAAAAACGTTTATTTTAAGACGCATACTGTGGTTTATTGTGTCGTTATTAATGTTAAAAATCCTGTATCAATCTGACCATTGTTTAAAATATTATATTATATGTTTTGACGCCTGAAGATGGAAATAATTAATTTCCGAAACGTTGCTTTTGTAAGTATTATGTATCACATTTAATATTGATATAAAACAGTTATCTAAAATAATTTTCTGTCTTTAAATAATAGACCGATATATTCTGATAAAATTGAAAAACAATATATAGAAGAGGAAAATAAATATTGATTTTACTGATAAAATAAAAAAAACCTCACCTTTTAAAGCAAACCCATATTTTTCAGTAATTTATTTTATTTAAAAACCTTTCGACCCCTTTTAGGGTCTTTTTCAAAACAGTGATTTGTATCCTCATTACGCATTAGACAAGAAGCAATCGTTTTTCTCCTGGACTCTGAATACGTTTGAAATGTTACGTTTCCAATGTTTGTATTTTCACTTTCTTTGCACGTTTCCAATATGTTTATTTTGAGGATTACTAACATCTTACCTCGCAGATGAGAACTCTCAAAAACCTACATATTAGATATCAATATGTTGAATGATTATTCATTAGTCATACTTCGACTACAGAAGAAAGGGTGAAAGATTAGTATTGAGGTTTGATTTTATCTGCATTCAATGATGACGAAATGGCATTAACAAAATTGAAAGTGAAAATGTGTGAGCGAAAATACGTTCATCAACATTTTCTAAATCTGTACTTCTGTAATTTTTCATGTGCTAACTTGAGAACTGATTTTTCAATAATATAGAGCCACTGATGTTGGGAAAAACACTACCGAAACACGTGTATGGCTAAATTCTCTACCCATTAAAAAATTAGTCTACTATTGTGATTGATACCTCTTTATTCTTGGAATTTTATCATGGATTACCACAAGATCTCTGCTGCCGTCACAGAATTTTCTAAATCAATATCAAATTTACACCAAGTGATGTGAACAGTGTTTTGATGAATGTATAAAAAATGATCAAACACAAATAGTATTCGTAAGACTCATTGTAGTAGTAATAATAATAATAATAATAATAATAATAATAATAATAATTTTACTTTTTTCGTTATACACACAGAAATTTGAAAGAATGCAAATACGTTTATTTTAAGGAGTATGCTGTCGTTTGTTGTTCCTGTTACCATAATTACGGTACTGTTTTTCATATGCGTATCGTCGGAAAAGGAAAGAAGGGTTGCACAGTAGCTTTGTTGTGTAGATTCTTCGCTAACACATTACATCAGCAATTATTTTTTATTTTAAGCAATAATATATCAGCTAATTAAATCGCAGAGCCTCCAACGTGTTGCCTCTCAGAAATGAAACACGTATGTTGATAATAGCCATTCTTATTACAGATTTATTCCATATAGCCATTCTTATTACAGCATTACAATATCTAAGCACATTGCATTCAGACGCGAATGTTTTTCGAAGAAAATTGAGATGTACTCTTATATTTTCCTCATTATTTCATTTTTAATAAACAACCTAGCTGAGTAGTTTATCAGACTAAACATTTTCCAAAGAGATTCTCACTAGGGAAATATCGTAGTGAACACGCTCGCGATATTAAGTGCACAAATGAGCTATTGGTGTTCACAAAGGATGAGAAACTCAATCCATTACATCCCATGCAATGTTCATAACATTTTACATCAGAAGCGGCAGAAACTTCACAAAATTGCAATTCTCTGTTATAATAAAGGAAAAAATAAACGACGAAATAAGTGTTTTGATGTTTATGAATAGAAACAACAAAATACACGTATTTCTTCGTTTGAAGAAATAACAACGGACTCCCGTGATGAGAAAATTACTGTACCAAGGACGATGAGCCAAGGAAGCCGAGGGAACGAGTTGAAATTGTGTTAACTCATCTTGGAAGTGGAGCATACGAATGCAGTGAATATCAGTTATCCATTAAAATACAAATATAAAAAAAAAATGTTCAAGCGAACGTTTCTCAGGATGTCGACTCTTCGCCAGGAGACCTCGAGAGCACGCCCGCCTTCACGCCCTCGGCCACACAGCTCTGCTCAATATCTGGCCGTGGGAATTTTTAAACAGGCTTTCTTTAAAGCTGAAATTCTAACCCTCGAAATAGTACTAAATGAACGATTTAATTGCCCTGTACAGTAGCGAGACGTGGGAAGTAAATAAAAGACAATGCAACAAAGTTACAAGCTTTAGAAAAGGACGTCCTTCGGAAGAGTTGCAGGGTTTCCTAATTAGAATGTATCCCAAATGAAGAAATACAACAGTAAATTAAATTGAGCAGAGATATAATTGATAGAATGCAATGCAACACAAGACACTGATTTGGCATGGGCACTTCAGAAGAATGGAAGAGGAGCGATGGCCGCTGAAAATGGACACCGTTCTGAAAGAAGAGAAAGAGGAAGACCAAGGAACACTTGGGGAGATGCTGTGTGCGAAGCGGCGACACCCAGGCACCTGGACGAAATGTCGGTCGCACGGAACCAAATGGCGACTTGGGTGTGGCGAACGGCAAACGTTGTACAACACTCGCTGCAAAGAAGACCTTTAATCACGCCCCTCAAAGCATAGGCCACGTGAAGCGGGAAGGATTATGATTAGGGAGAGGATCTTTTTGCCCTAAAAAACTTGAAATATGCTTTAAAAAAGACGCATTTATGATCTGAAAATTCTGAAATACACCCTTTAATATGCACTTAAAATTAACAATATTTTGTTTTAGAGCCAATGTTCATTAAGATTCTTTGAAAAGATGAAACGTTTTATAAACAAGTCTCTTTTTTAACGAAATATGCAAAATAGGCGCCTATAATTCCACGAATATGCACCAACAGAAAAAATCGACCAATTGTGCACAAATATCCCCTAACATTAGTCTATAACATCATATTATAACCAAATGTGAGGAAATTTCACTTAGGTGTGAAAATGAGGCAACGAACAAAAATCTGCAAAATGAACGCGCTTCCTACTCTCGATGATGTTTGAAGAGGAGGAGACGGCTGATGCGGTGGCTCGTGCTGCGCGCGGAAGGGCAGGTGGTGGGGGAAGGGGGGCGGGGGGGGCGGCGCCCAACGCGCGCGGAATGCGCAATTTCGGCCTTCGCGCCGCGCCGGCCCTCGCCCTTTGAGGCGGCGCGGCGGCGGCGCCTCCCGCCCTTCAGGACGCGACACGCGACGGCCACTCAGCCCTTCCACTCGGCGCCCCGCGCGCCGCTGCTCCTCACCACACCTCCACGCTGCGCTGCGCATTCACGCTCTTTCTGCCCATTCTCCGATTTGCTTTCCCGTATATACGTACGTGTATGCGGAGAAATGAATATACGTAGTGGAGGGAAGGTTATCTAATGCTGCGCGAGAAAACGGCGGGTTTTCAGCAGAAAAACTCTTTTTCGTTATCAGGGCCCTGTAATAAGCGGATAAATCCAGTTGCTAAATTAAGAAAAAAGTCCCCTAACACGTGGTGCAGCCAGAATCCCTGCTTTGTAAGTCCTTGATTCCGAAAAACCATTTGAAAGCAAAACGTCTGTCCGTCTGTTCGGTGTATGTGATCAAAACTAGCGCCTAAACTATGCGTACATTTTTTTCCAAATTGAAGAAACCCCTGTCTATCTGGCCTAAGTCGAAGTTCTGCGATTTTTAAAAACATTCATTAATTTTTGGGGATACTTTACATCAAGCCCCCCGAACATTTTCAATATTTTCTCAAAAACGGCTCCAAATTTTATTTATTTATCTCCCTTCATATTGCATTCGGCAAAGAGCTGTTGTCAAAGGATAATCCAAACCAATGAAGAAACTATTATGATAGAACATTTCTCGTAATGTTGGCACATTTAAACTTTCCAGTATTATCGTAAACGCCATCTTCTTCTGGATTTTTAACACTAATATGGAAACATGATTTTTATAACGCAAAGAGAGACACTGGCCTCAGAGACCGCGATTTGTTTTTGGGCGTTGAATGTAGAATGTAAGGGTAAAAAAAATTATAGACCTGTTTCAATCAATTCTTGTATTTCTTTAGAGTATTCTAAAATATATTATATATAATAAAAACATGAAAATAATTGAAACATTGAAATTGTTGAAAAACTTTTTAATTGTTGTAAAACATTGAAATTGCCTCCATATCCGTACAGCCTCCTCCATCCTCTAAATTCGAGATCCAAGTGGTCTCTGTGGTCTAGCAAGAGATTCCTCAAAAAAATTGTTTGTCCTCTTTTACAGTCCCAAGAAGTTCTCTTCATCAATAATTCTATAGAACTAAATCAATTGTTTAAAGCGACATTCCTGTTAGACCCTTCAATAGTATTGGTTTAGTGGTGAAATGTCGTTGGCATTTAAAATTAAATGATCACAGGTGTTGTCATTGCCAACAATGTTATTTATTTTAAGAGCAGCTTTCGATGGCTTAGCCATCATCATCAGTTTTCTGCTGTCTGGAAGCCACGAAACGACGACGTTTCGTGGTACGACTAGTCGTTTCGTGGCTTCCAGACAGCAGAAAACTGATGATGGCTAAGCCACCGAAAGCTGCTCTTAAAATAAATAACATTGTTGGCAATGACAAAACCTGTGATCATTTAACCCTTCAATAGGTTTGCATACACAATGCTTAGCTTGAGAAGGATACGAATTTTTTCTCTTCTTGAGCTGGGATCGTCCGAACGACTTGGACGATACTTTACAATTGTTTGAAAGTAATAATATTATATAAATATTTGAGAAAGTCTCCCAAGAGCGTATAAGGAAACATCCGTCTCACCGACCCCTTACACATCCTGTGATATCTTCCTTCTATAGTCTGTGGTAGTTTTCCGTGACAACTCAGGAGAATGCCAGAGTAGTTCCCTACCAAAAGAGGCAACGGACCGCGCAGGATCTTACCTTCCCATTCCTTGTCATATTCTCACTCCTTACTTACACACACACACACACACAACACACAAACACACAACACACACACACAACACACACACACACACAACACACACACACAACACACACACACACAATACACACACACACAACACACACACACACATTTACACGCACTACACGAGGACACATGCCGGGCGACCGGTCGGGAGCTTAGAGCTTGACCCGGCTGGGGCGGTGCCCCGCTGGAGAGAGATGCCTGGTAGGGGAAAACATAGCTAGACGTCGTGTATGTCGTCGCCGGATCTCGCCATCAAGCGGGGGATCGCGCCACCGCCTCCTCAGGAGATAAAACATATACTACACTTACAGGAGTAACAACCTTAACCGTTGAATCTTAAATGAATGAATCACTCAAATCAGCGAAGAAGTCGTCCGGCTGACGTGTGTCGCGTCGGGCGCAAACACGGGGTTCGATTGCGATGGAGCCTCGGAGGGGGCGGGGGGCGGAGCGGGGACCGGGCGGGGGCAGGGGGCGGGGGCCGGGCGGGGGACTGGGTGGGAGCGGGGGCGACGGGGCGGGGGCGTGCGTTGGGGGCGGAAGAGTGTGCACCGCGTCGAGGAGGCCCGCCCCCGCCCCCGCCCTTCGCTTTGGAAATCGCTCTCGTCCCCTCCCCTCCCCTTCCCATCGCCCGCGCTTGTGCCGCCAACGTCTTGCAGCGGATTTCCTTTGGGAGCCCTGAGACGGGAAAAAGTAATAACTCGCCTTTCATCTTTCTGATTGAATCAGAGAATATGGCAAATGAAGGGCAGAAGTATAAACGGAATTCACTTTTAAGAGCCCGCTTATTACGGTATACGTAAAAAGGATTTTTAAGTTGTCCAAATCTTTTGAAATCTTGCTTGATATGTTCTTTACTTTTCTGAAGAAACATTTATAAAGTGTTCTGAGAGAGGGCACGTAAAATGATACATTGCAAAGGGAGTATAACAAAGCCTATGGATCATACGTTAATACTAAAATAATGAGCAAAGATATTCTGCGTTGTAATATTTATATTAAGAATATCTGAAACAGATGGATTAGATCACCTTGTGAAGTGTACTTTGAAATCTCACGCGACTTTCGGAAAACTCAACTCTAATTTTCATAACTGAAAGAAATTGAAGGACCAGAGGGTTAAGTAATCTTACCTTCAATTTAATATGAAAATAAATTTGGCCTGGATGGGTAATGTTAGTTACAAATACATACTATTTAGAACACGAAATACATTGCATAAATAAAATAAAAGTGGTTATTTATCATAGAATATAATCATCATTGAAAATATTTGTCAAATAAATTAAATTGAATATTAAAACAAAATTGAAGTGTTAAACAACTGTTATTTGAATGAATTAATACAATGGAACAGGTCACTGTAGTCTGTAACAAGGGTACTTATGCCTTGCTATTGTTAAAGAACAAGAAATGAAAGAATTGTTAATAGAAAACGAGGCAGGCAGATGGCATGAACTATAAATTCGATGCTGACTTGCCAGAACGAGCACTTGGCAATGGCACATAATATTAGACGCTGAAATCGGAGGGTGCCCACGAGTTCCCCTGTTTAGAGCGGTTGCAGCACGTGCGAGCAGGTCCGGAAGGCGCTTATGGCCTATTAGCGCCAGACGTAATTGGCAATACCAAAGAAAAAGTGCCATTACAATGCTCTTAGTACAATGAACCCAAACTCTACGAGTGTAAATAGGTTAAACAATCAGATCAGTTCACGGCTAAGCTTACGCTAAAATAACGAATGGAAACCTATCCCGTGATGGGAAATAATGTCTTCCAAACGCCATTCATTTAAAGTTGATTCTCTTGCGCTTCCGCGCTCGACAACTGCTATGGTCATTAGCCCGTAAGTGTAGTGCAAGTTGTATCGTGGGAGGTGGCGGTGCATGGCGCCTCTCGGCGTTTCCCCCTCCAGGCGTCCCCTCTACAGGGGCGAAGCTCCGAGCACCCCACCGATGTGCCTCAATGTGTGTCAGTGTAGTGCACGTAAGGGTAGGTGTGTTTAAGAGGAGAGTAGGGACTGTCGTGAAAAACGAAAGATCGCGTGCGATCCACATCATTTTTCTTAAGATCCTTTTCGAGAGCATTCGCCTGTGTGAATCGGAGAAAGTCGTCCGGACTGCGGCTGAATTCCATCTACTCGAACTAGCTGTAGACGTAGCGTTTAAAATTCTGCAACGTCGTGACTCTATCACTTGGGTGTGTCAGTCAGAAACGTTCAGTTGTTGCCCTGAGACCGCTCACTCGATCATTCGTTTAAATGTTTAAATGTTTGAACAGTCTCGGTGTTCCTAAATGCTTCGCTCTGGAAGATAAAATAAAATTAGCAAATTAAAGCGTTTCCTGGTTAGTTTTGGAAGGAAATTGTTTTGATTGAAGGTTTTAAGAAGTGTAAAATAATATGTTATACGGATAAGTGTGGCTCGAGGCATTAACTGATGGCACTGCAATGCTTCTAACCCTACAGTTGGAGCCCCGACGGTTGCAGGATTTTTGACGCTGGGCTGACAGCTAGGTCGCATTCAGCCGCTGTCTGGAGAGTCCCAGGCCGCGCGCGATCCCGTACACACACTCTCTCTCTCTCTGTGTGTCTCTCTCATTCACTACACTAGCGCTTGTCGGGAGAGCAGAGCTTGCACCGGCCGGGGCGGCGGACCGCTTGTGGGAGGGGCCTGTTGAGGGAACAGCCGACGTACGTCAGCGCCGGGTCCCGCCAGACGCCTCGCAAAAATGAAAACCCCAACTACACTTTCGGGACTAATGGCCGTAGACGTTGACGCGCTCGGAATCACTAATCAATTAGTAACGTGGTCGTTATGTTCTGTGATAGTGTTGCAAACACGTCGTTTCTGCGTCCTCCTCTGCCCGACCCCGGCCCCGATCCTCGGGTTGGTTATGCGGCTGTCCAGCGTTAGTATCCGCACATTTGGAAGATTTTTAACACACACATCATGAAATCGCACATTATATGTTTATCAATACACGATAGCACCGGACGCAATAACACCGGACACGATAACACCGGACGCAAAGCACCGCAGTGTCACTGCCCTGACATGACAGGCGAAAAGTCGGCCTCTCAGCCAACGACGCGGCGTCTCCCGGACAGCCAACAAGTCATGATCACGACGCTCGATGCAGACGTGGCAGAGAAGCGCGACTTCGCAACAAACTGCAAATCTCACTCAGTGCAACCTTCTACTAGGTCATACCGAGTAAGATGAGCAGTTGCATTTTTTGTGTAAAATTATAGCTGAGTTTAAAACAAGCTAGTTTGAGAGCTCCAGTGTTCAGAGTGTGTCACCGTCATTACTCGGTGACGGCCGTGCTCGTCAATCACGCACGCGAAACGCCCGAAGCGTGTAGCGCACGCGAGAGGCAGCGACGCACGCTCGCCCGACCTGCGCCCGGGCACGCCCTGTCACGCCCCGGCGATCGGCCTCGCGCCGGTCAACGGGACAGCTGATCCAACAGGCAGAGGCGGCGAGCAACCGCCCGGGAATTGCGGTTTTATTCATTAGCTATTGATTCAAAGTATCTTTTGCATTATAGACAATTATGTATAAGCCAGGAGTTAATAAAAGGCACAACACAGGTTGTAATAAAAAGGCACTTACATTTTTTGCATTCCTAAAATGTACGTTTCGCGACTTTTTTGCGTCGCTTCCTTAGGTGCTGCCTGTGAAACAAAATATTATATACTTTTGTTTCATTGCCACAATTCTTTATCGTTATAAAAAGTGAACTTTTTCGTTATAAAAAGTTCACTTTTATAACCCACAAAACCCATAAGGACCCACAGAACAGATTATGGTGACGCCAAGTGATAGAAGTTTTTTTCTAAATTTAGAAACTGAATTTATACACTTTTTCGTTATCAGGGCTGTGTAATAAAGAGTTTTTCTGCCAAAAGTTTGCTGTTTTCTGCGCATCATTACATAACTTTCTCTCTGCGTAAGCGACACCGAGAGAGTAAAAATTACATTCAGAATTACAGGAAAGTAACATGCTTAAGAAAGATGTTCAGAAGAGTACAGATCGCTCGATCATCACACGAATCAGGTTGTGAAGGGAGCGCAAGAATAAAACACTTTCTTTAAGCAATCCTTCTTCACTCACTGAAATGCCTTTAAGGAGGGAGACACGCAGTGTTACGATTTGCCCTTTTACCCGAGTTGCCGCCAGAGCTCGATCCTGCTACTTTTTTTTTTCTTTTTACTTTCGCTTTGTGAGCCCAGGGGCAACACATATTTAAGTATTTTATTTAATTTACTAAATGTACTGTTCAATTTTTATCTTTATATTTATGTATTACGTGATTAGGCGGAAAAGCAGGCCTGATGGCCCGAGTCTCACCACATAAATAAAGTCACTATTATTTATTTATTTATTTATTATGAGATGAGACTCCATAGTGTGCTGCGTCCAGGCCCTCGAGTTGGACACGACGCGTGAGTACGTGGGCACTCAGTGATGCATCAAATAGCCGGCACGAGTAGGGATGGCAAAAAACCTCGATGTTTTTAAAACATTGATGTTTTCCTCCAGAAACATCGATATGTTGCGATCATTTTTAAAGTCAAAAATATTGGTCGGTAATCGCATTCAAGACAATTTGTGAGGAGGTCATTGCTTCTTTCTCTCCCTAGAAACCGCCCCTAGTTCTTAGTGGCATAATTTTAAAAACGTGTCTCCAACTGCAGATTAATTCCCTAAACTTACCTTCTCTAGAATGCTGTTCTTCATACTTAAGGGGCGTTCTCTATTCATGAGTTTGTTATCATTTTGTATAAGGTTCATGTCCTGCAAGTTTCCATGTAAAAGGAAAAGAAAAATGAATGGAAAACTTGTTTAACCACTGTCGCATATGGAGGGTGTTCCGTTGCGGTAACGCGGAAGTTGCAGCAGCGTCAAAACCCACGGTGTGTCTATTAATATGGCTACGAGGTGTGTGCTGACATTGAATGAAATCAGAGAAGAGAAAACATTTTGTCCTTGGTCCCTCAGACAAGTGAATCTTCGTTCAGACAGAAAACAAACGAAATGAACGCGTGCGCGTGCGTAATACCGTTTTAATTCTTCTGAAAGATCCGTGCGTTAATTTCCTTTGTGCTCGTCGACCGCAGCCCTCGCGAGCGAGGGCCGGCGCTCGGGAAGGTCGCTCCGCCGCCCACGCGGCCGCTCACCTCACGCCCCCGCCCCCGCGCTCGCCCGCGCCCATCCGCACGCACGCCTACCAGCTCTCGTAGCCGCTCGCTTTCCCGCTCGCTTTCCCGCCCGCCCGCCCGCCCGCCCGCCCGCTCGGTTTCCCGCCCGCTCGGTTTCCCGCCCGCTCGGTTTCCCGCCCGCTCGGTTTCCCGCCCGCTCGGTTTCCCGCCCGCGCGGTTTCCCGCCCGCTCGTTTTCCCGCCCGCTCGGTTTCCCGCCCGCTCGGTTTCCCGCCCCGCTCGGTTTCCCGCCCGCTCGGTTTCCCTCCCGCTCGGTTTCCCGCCCGCTCGGTTTCCCGCCCGCTCGGTTTCCCGCCCGCTCGGTTTCCCGCCCGCTCGGTTTCCCGCCCGCTCGGTTTCCCGCCCGCTCGGTTTCCCCGCCCGCTCGGTTTCCCGCCCGCTCGGTTTCCCGCCCGCTCGGTTTCCCGCCCGCTCGGTTTCCCGCCCGCTCGGTTTCCCGCCCGCTCGGTTTCCCGCCCGCTCGGTTTCCCGCCCGCTCGGTTTCCCGCCCGCTCGGTTTCCCGCCCGCTCGGTTTCCCGCCCGCTCGGTTTCCCGCCCGCTCGGTTTCCCGCCCGCTCGGTTTCCCGCCCGCTCGGTTTCCCGCCCGCTCGGTTTCCCGCCCGCTCGGTTTCCCGCCCGCTCGGTTTCCCGCCCGCTCGGTTTCCCGCCCGCTCGGTTTCCCGCCCGCTCGGTTTCCCGCCCGCTCGGTTTCCCGCCCGCTCGGTTTCCCGCCCGCTCGGTTTTCCGCCCGCCCGCCCGCCCGCCCGGCCGCCCGCCCGCCCGCCCGCCCGCTCGCTTTCCCGCCCGCCCACCCCACCCACCCACCCACCCACCCGACAACCCACAACCCACAACCCACAACCCACAACCCACAACCCACAACCCACAACCCACAACCCACAACCCACCCACCCGCCCGCCCGCCCGCCCGCCCGCCCGCCCGCCCGCCCGCCCGCCCGCCCGCCCGCCCGCCCGCCCGCCCTCCTGCCCGCCCGCCCGCCCTCCCGCCCTCCTGCCCGCCCGCCCGCCCGCCCGCCCGCCCTCCTGCCCGCCCGCCCTCCTGCCCGCCCGCCCTCCTGCCCGCCCGCCCGCCCGCCCGCCCGCCCGCCCGCCCTCCTGCCCGCCCGCCCTCCTGCCCGCCCGCCCGCCCTCCTGCCCGCCCGCCCGCCCTCCTGCCCGCCCGCCCGCCCTCCTGCCCGCCCGCCCGCCCGCCCGCCCGCCCTCCTGCCCGCCCGCCCGCCCGCCCTCCTGCCCGCCCGCCCTCCCTCCTGCCCGCCCGCCATCCCTCCTGCCCGCATGCCCGCCTGCCCACCCACCCTCCTGCCCGCCCACCCTCCTGCCCGCCTGCCCGCCTGCCCGCCTGTCCGCCTGCCCGCCCTCCCGCCCGCCTGCCCATCCCTCCTTCCCGCCCGCCTGCCCGCCCGCCCCCCTGCCCGACCCCCTGCCCGACCCACTGCCCGATCCCGTGCCCGACTCGCGTTGGACTCACCCCGCTTCACCCCCGCTTCGGCCCCCGCCTCACGTTCGTCCGTCCGTCCGTCGGCCCACCCGCCCACCTGTCCACGTGACCACGCCCACCACAAAGACGAGAAAGGATCATTGCGTCTCAAAGGATTTTCGCACCCGCAGCCGCCGCTTCAATTAATTAGACGCTCCATTATTCAGACCGCAGCGGTGCGCGCGGCTCCAGCGGCGCCTCCCCCCCCCCGGCCCCCTGCCCACCACCCGCCGAACCAAGTTCCTAACACAAACGGCGAGACAGTGCGTTTGCATAAAGCAATGAATTAGCTAAAAGTTGAGTGCGGCAAACAGCGCTCCCTTCAGCCGCGCGGGGATGGGGGGAAGCCTGGCAGCTGGCGCGCCCTCGCGATGTGCGTTTCAGGGATTCCGCGCGCCCTTTGTGCCGCAGTTGTCACCCGAGCGACGCTCTTGCAGCTCTTCGGCGCGCGCTCTCTCTGCGAGGACTTCGCGCGCGCGTTTCCGCTGCCGCTGCCTCGTTCGTCGCCCCGGACGCGCTCGGACCGCTCGCTACTCGCCTACGCGCGACTCCATTCGAATCCTGCTCCATCCACGAGGAGTTTGAAATGGACAATTTGGATTCTCTCATTTTTGCTACCTACATGTATTAAATTTGAAATATTTTATAAAACCGGGAGAGATGGCTCAGTGCATTAACCTGATGGCACTGCAGTTCCTCTGACCGGGAGGTCCTAGGCAGGATTTTCGACACTAGCTTGTCAGCTACGGCGAATTCAGTCGCTGTCTGGAGGAGAATTCTAGCAGCCGGCTGCTCTTATCGGTACTTTTCCGTGGTTTCTCCGATCAACACCAGGCGAATGCCGGAGCAGCACCCTAACAAACGGGCCACGGACCGCGCGCGCGACCTTTCCTTCCTCTTCTTGGTCCTATTCTCTTCTCTCTCTCTCTCTCTCTCTCTCTCACACACACACACACACACACACACACACACACACACTCTTACACTAACATGCAGTACACTACCACACATGCCGGGAGATCTGTCGGGAGCTTACAGCTTCTCCCGGCTATAGCGCTGCCCCATTGGTGGGATATACCTGGTTGGGGAAAACCCCTTTAGTCGACGGTAGGTCGGCGCCAGATCTCGCCATCCAGCGGGGAAAAGATCACCGCCACCGCCCAAGGAAAAACACGCACTACACTTACGGGACTAATTACCTAACTAGTTGATGCTCCCGGAAACACGAATCAATCAATCGATCAACATGGAATTGGAAATGGACAATACGGGTTCTCTTATTTTCTCTACCGTTCAGACCACTATTGCATCATGATTCATATCATAGCGTTAAAAGAAGCAATCTATCAAAATCATGTCTTCTCCATGTGTGTCTACACGACTAGGAAAGTAATTGTATCAGCGCTAGCTTTATAATGTCATTTTTTTCGCTTAAATGCCCTTCTTAAACATGACTCGTGCATTTTAGTTACAAGAAACTTTTATTTTAAAATTGATAGCTTTAATTGTATGGTATTTTGAATAAAATGAACATTTTTACAATACCATTTTTTAAAACACGCAATAGCTGCAAAATAAAAAACTATGGAGTATTTTCTGTCCGATCACCAATTTTTAATGGCGAGCATTTTGGTCGAAAATATTGAGTTTATGGAACTTCAGACACGTTAAAGCAAACATCGAAGAATTATTTTGTTAGTTGGCATTTTCGCATAGGATGTAAGTCTTAATCTAACTACTCGTATAATGCACATTTACGATCTGTTTTATTGGCAATGATTATTTCTCCATGTATTTGCTTTTTTTACTCTTTGTTTTGTTATTTAAGGTCGCATCAACATCTAGGTCATTAGCGACCACTTTTGGGCTTAATGTTATGGTAACTGTGAAGATGTCATGATATGGTGATGATAGGCGGTGAAAAGACGGACACAATCATGCCCCAGACAGGATTCGAACCCGCGATTCTGGGGTTCGAGATCGCTACTACCTTCGCGATCTCGGCCACCGGGGATCGGCTTGTTTTACATTTTTTCGCAAGTTTCACTCAATCGGCGCTTTGTCCCTTTAAACCCACGTCGAGTGAGCATGCACGTTATACACGTTGAGCGACGGACATTTTGCGTGTGAACAACTTCGTCCCGCAACGGGAAGCGGAAAATGAATTGTTTAGGGTCCATTGGCCCTTGTCCCATCTGGATGGTCCAGGCGGCTAGAGCGTGGGCAGACTCGGCACCTCGGTCTGAAGGGTTCCTGGTTCGAGACCCGCCGGTTGTGTGTCCCTTGTCTTTCATGTATGTGTGTTGTCGAGGAAGGCAATGTGAGTCTGCTGATCATAGATCAAGGAGCCCGCAAATGTGCTAGTGTAGGTTAGTAAAGGTTAGGTAGGTCAGTAAAGGTTAGTTTGTGTCCCCATGAGGGACATAGTGAGTACCCGGCGCAGCTAGTCGAAACCGACATCCCCTGAATCTGGAAAAAGCTCCCGGAAGAATAAAGGGTGCATTGGCTCTTAATGCTTGACCTGCAGTTATTTTTACTTTGTTGCCAAAATTACCCAAATGTACCTCCTATAGACGTGGGTGTGCATCACAATGTCATCGCTTCTTGCAGATAAAATCCTAAATTTACGATCGCATGCGAGTACACTCATCCAAGGCAAACACTATTAACTGAAAATACTGCTAATTAGCCCAAAGCGCTATCTTTGCTTTTGCCATCCCATTATCGAATCCACTGCTAACAGTATTATTAAGCAAACACCTATACGGTAATAATCTATATAACAAAGGTCTACAGTAATCTCGACATTTCTTTAACATCAAAAATTGTAAATGATGATTGGGTGGGAGAAAAACTAGATTAAAGACCCGAATAAAGCGTCCAAGTCAGCATTTGTACAAAATGTCAAGTAAAGTGAACCATAAACCCGATGATGGTCTTGGTTCAACGACCTCGCGTCGATCCTCTTTAATTTGAGAATTTGGTTGTACCTGTGGTATTCGATGCACACCAGGACGTTGCCGAAGAAGTGCCTTATACACTTCAAAGGGAGGACTTGTCCTCATTGCTTATAACAACGATCTATGTAGAACAGTGTTTCGTATAGGGTCGTGGTCGACACAGTTTTAAGGGGTGTCAGCTGTGATCAAGGGGTCGATTGGAGGTTGACAGCTGATTATGCAACGACAACCGATCGCTATAATTTATATCGTATTGATTATAAAAAATATTGTTTTCTTATATAAAAGTTCAAAACGCCTAATAATACTTTTTTATATTTATACAAATTGAAAATTATATGCTAAACAAACTTAGCAAACAATTTTTTCGTTTACATCCTTATCTAATTGTTATTAAGTCTTTTGTGTGAAATTATTTATGTTACGATTATTTTGCATGCTGTCTATTACGAAAAAAGTAAAGGGGTTTGTTGAAGCAATGTTTGAAAAGGGGCCGATGCAAGAAAAAGATTGGGAATTCCTGATCGAGGAAGAATCCAGCGATTATGCTGATTCGTAGATGCGAGGCAGAACCAGCAGCATTGTAGCTGCTCCGCCAAGCCGTGCACCGGCCTAGTATGTGCGGTTTTTTTTCTGCGAATATGGCAGGATTCCGCTGAGGGTTGTTTGTCACAGTGGGCGAGTGGTAACGGGAGGAGCAGGCACAATTAAGGGGCTAGTTACAGATATCTGGGTTCAAAAAATCTAATTTTTGTTTTCTTATTTGTTTGAAAAGAGTACATCTTGGTCTTTATTTCAGTGAAAAAACATATTTATACCTGCTTTAGTTTAGAAGTTATGAGGGTTTAATTTATGCGCTGCACATTTATGCAACACACGTTACTATATCTTCAAACTTAATTATCAGGAAAAGTGCATTTTTATATTGGTTTTAAAAATAACTTTTTTCTAATGATGTGATCTCTCTCAAATTTTCAGGATCTTTTACAGCTACTCATAGCTACAGATTGAACTATTTTCAGCATAGCCACTCTTTGCATTTCAGAAATAATAAATGAATTATAGGTGAAAAATATATAAAATTCCATCAGTCATAAATAAAACAAAACAAACCATTCAAATTCATTTACAATCATTGCTATTTTTATTACCAATTGTAGCCCAAGTATATTTCTACAGATGGAAATAAGAATTTTAGCAAAATTTTGAAAATATGCTATCAATCATTAAAACAATAAGTGCCTCCACATTTTGCAGCCTCCTTTTTGTATGGCAAATTAACATACTTAAAAACTGAATTTTAATTTGATAGATCAAATTTTGGAATTACAGTGTGTGAGTCTTTACACTTGCAAACTTTGTTTAAGATAGGATTCACATTTTTGGGGCAAATAAAATTTTTAATTTGGGAAATATTAATATATTTTAACTGTAGCCACCCCCTTAAAACGAGCTTACCCCTATAGTTGAGCCATTGTGTTAGTGTGCCCTGGCTATCAAATCGTTAGTAGAGCGTTGCAGGTGCCTTAACTCATCGTTGTGCCCAAATTCGCCATCAAGCCTCAGGTGCAGGAAGTTACTCTAAAGGAGGAGGAGTTTGACTGATTTGAAAACAAATTATTGTGATATCGGACGGTGGAATTGCAAGTAGTAGTCGTAGCCATTTGTAAGCAAGGTATCTGCAAACGAACACATTGACGAATTGAGCGGGTGAACAGAATCGGCAGTTATGTTGCCTGCAGTAGCTGTCAAGCCGGTCCTTTCGTAGTCCTCTCTTTGTCTACAACTCCAGAATGCAGGCATTTCTATTATTATATTATTTTCGCATGGCTGTCGACCAGTCACATTCGTCCCAGTTCATTATACACGACAAAGGGTTCTCACAGTCGCCTACAGAGGGCAAGAGCTCTGCCGTGGAAGGTCGCAACTATCCTAAGACAGGTGAACCACGACACAGAGTGCATGTTGGTGATTGTGAGGGTCAGAGAACATCGAGTGTTCTCGGGCCATTCTGTAAGGTTAAGGCGCCCATCAATTTCGAAGTCGCAGAGAAAGTATAGTCTTCTATTCGCTCGTAGAAACTACGACAGTCACTCCTACGTCGCTTGTGTCGTAAACATCAACTTGTGAATTATAGCTACCATTCTAGGCTGGTTGAAGAATATACTATCCTAGCAGCAGGTCTGTATATGACCCTGTTTGTCAGGAAAGCCGCCTGATCAAAGGTCAAGTTCTGGATTGAACAGTGGTGCGATAGAAAGAATTTCGAGCCGCACAGAGCGCATTTTCTTGCTCGAGAGGCCTCCCCGCGCATCCGCCCGTGCGACGGCGTTGAGTGGGCGCCGCCTCGGAGGTCTTGGCTTCGCGCCCCGGCGCGTGGGCGGCGGCCCGCCTCTCGGAGAGCGAACGCCGACGCCGTAAAACTCGCGGCTACGTGGACGCTGTGCAGAGCAGCAGATAAATCCCGAGACGCTCCTTGGCATTCGCGGGGGCGCGCGCGCGCGAGCCAATGAATTGCCTGTTGTTCCGCGGCAGGCGCCGCCCCCGCCGCCGCCCCCGCCGCCGCCCCCGCCGCCGCCCCCGCCGCCGCCCCCGCCGCCGCCCCCGCCGCCGCCCCCGCCGCCGCCCCCGCCGCCGCCCCCGCCGCCGCCCCCGCCGCCGCCCCCGCCGCCGCCCCCGCCGCCGCCCCCGCCGCCGCCCCCGCCGCCGCCCCCGCCGCCGCCCCCGCCGCCGCCCCCGCCGCCGCCCCCGCCGCCGCCCCCGCCGCCGCCGCCACCAGCACCACTGCCTCTAAAAATGAGGGCGGATTCCTTCCGCTCATTTCTGTGTAACAGGCTTTGTTCGCTTCTGGAAACGCTTATGAAATACGATTTTTCTGTGACGGTTGTTTTCTTCCGACCACATCTGAATTTTCGTTTACGATGTTGAACCGAAATAGCCGAATAAAACCATGACGAAATCTGCAAGACTCACTGGTATAAAAGAAAATGTATTGTTTGAGAAACCGAAAAGATATTTAACAAATTATATTGTTTCAATCTCATATATGTCTGTATGTGAAAATAAAAGTATACGTGTAAGTTGCTATATTCGCTTCCAATTCATTTCTTGTAAAGTACGTTCACGCATCTGAAAATCAATCTTGACAATTACTCCATTCAATGCATTTCTTGCACGGGCAATCGCACAAAGACACCTACGTCATGCATTTATACTGTCGCTTTTGTCACAATTATCTTGGACAGACGTGCAATTTCTTGTCAGAGGAAATCATTTGAGGGAATGTTTTTCATTGAAACATTCACATCATAAGTAAATCAAAGTATATTTGTTTGCTAGACACTTTTCATTTTGCAAAGGGAAATCCAAGTATTGTTGCCATACATTATGGTAGCTTAAAATTATAATAATTGGTGGTTGTTGATGTTTGAAACTACGTCAGTAACCGAGTAACAAAATTGTGCATCAATTCTCCGAAAAGACGTGGTATTAGAATGCTCTGATACGTATTAAATGAAACATCCTGCACTTGCAATTCTGCCTGGATGAAATGACATCACGCCACCGCAGGTCTGCGACGCAAAGCAGCCCCGGGCTCGCCCCCGCCCCCGACCAGCCCCCCCCCGGCCCACCCCCACTCCCGCCCCGCCCCCGCGCCGCCTCCGCCACGCCCCGCCCCCGCCCCACCCCCGAGACGATGGTTGATGCGGCTGCCAAGCCGCGCGGGCGGATGCGATCCAGAACTTGCGCGCGAGTTTTCGAGTGCGAATTTCACGTTAGAATTCCGGCGCAACGATCTCTCGGCGCCGATATGCTTCCCTCGCGAGGCCCTGCAGGCGGCGCGGAGCGTTCGCGCCTCATGGAGCCCAAGGCGCTCCGCAGGGCTCAGGCGCGGGGCGGGCAACCGAGCGCAGCGCCGTCCCCGGAAGCCAGGAGAAGTGGAGAACGAGACCTCCACTTTCAAGGAAAAGCGCTGATTTAGACTTCATCTGAACGAACCTTTTAGATGAACACTAGAAAAATAAAAGAATCTACAAAGAAGAGAAAACAGTTTCGAAAGAGAAAGAATGGACATCAAATAAAACGTGGAAAGAAATGTATGAATATTATCACCTGTTGGTATACGCAATTTCCATGCTATTGTAATTACAGACGGATTTGCGTCGACTTCAGTATTCTATTGAATGAGCCATGGTTTTGTCAAACAAACTTGTAATGTGTTATAATTGAATTATGAAAATACATGTAATTATTTGAAGAGTCGTTCGTGCGTTCATTATCTATAAACCGTTAATCCAACTTCATCATTAGGTGATTCTAAAATCACGGAGTTAGAGACAGACGGTTCAGAGAATATTAAAACTGCGATAAAGTTGGATGGGAAGGAGGGCACTTGCGAGGCACGGAGCTGTGAAGCGAAAGTGTCCGCGGCGTAGATTCCGTTCGCGTGGAGGAGTTGCCTTCCGCGGAGGCATCGCTGGCAGGGGTGGAGCAGGAGGAGAAGGGGCGGTTTATTTTGACAAAACTATGATATATATTTGTATCGTATAATTAAAAAAAAAAATAGACTTAAGTTAATACGTCTGTAACAAATAATGTACTTCAGGTCCGGGTCAATGACGCCCATCTCGATCAGATTGTTGTCCAGTTTCCCTGATCCATTGAGGAAATGCTGAGATGGATCCTTGCTTTGCTTCTGGACGTAAATGTAGCTTCACTATGCGCACGTTTTGTTGAGCACTCCTTTTGCTTGTAGTGGTAGGAGTAGAGCTGAGGGTGAGTTACTATTTTGTTTAGCAATGCAGAAAAATCAAATCAGTAGTTCGTTTACTACAACTCGGGTACGAAAATGTCTAATTTTTCAAATGTTGCTAACTCGCGCTTTTTTTTCTCCTCATTCTGGGCCTCAAGAAAATGTGCGCAGATACGACCCCCGTACGTCACATACAGTTTTTTACGGTTTTTTGACCAAATAAACAAAGAGACGGGCGCAGAGGAGGTGGAGGGGGCAGCCGAGGAACGCCCAGACGGAGTGCGTGCACGCGTGCACGTGTGCGTGCTGCAGAGGAGCGGGCGGGCGGGCAGTCGCGCGCTCTAATCGGGCGTGTCAGCACGAAACGTCATGATGCGATGCGATGTGCTTCGCCATACGCGCTCAGACTCCTGGCAATCCCTCCCCTCCCTCCTCCTTTCCTTCACCCTCCTTCTCTTCACCCTCCTCCCTCCTTCTCTTCACCCTCCTCCCTCCTTCTCTTCACCCTCCTCCCTTCTTCTCTTCACCCTCCTCCCTCCTTCTCTTCACCCTCCTTCTCTTCACCCTCCTCCCTCCTTTCCCCTCCCTCATTCCTCCCTCCTCCCTCCCTCCATTCCTCCTTCCCCTAACTCCTTCCTCCCGTCCCTCCTTCCTCCCTTCCCCTCGCCCTTCCATCGGAGACGCGCTCTCTTTGAGCCTTCAAAGGCCGCTCAGCGCCACCAGCACCCGAGGTGTTCCTCTCTAACGAATGGGCATGTGGCTGCAACGCCAGCCCGTCGCCTCCCCATGAGGACGGGAGGCGACGCGAATAGGGCAGCGGCTTTGAATATAGAGGTCTGCGCGTGGGCAGTTCCAGTTTCGATAGTGCTAACCGTTCGAAGTGGCAAAATCTCCCTATAATTTGTGCCACCTCAAACGAAAAAAGCACTATCGATCTTCTGCGCATGCGCAGATGCACTAAAGTGATGCGAAACTGGAACTGAGCATGGGAAGTTCAAGTTTCGATAGTGCTAACCGTCGTAGATCGCAAAAACTCTACTAAATCGCAGGAAATCGCGCGAAATATCGATTAGTGCAATCTGCCTGAAGATGGGCCACGGTGTAAGAGATATAGGTGGGTTCACTCCCGGTCTAAAACTGAAGCTAATGTGAGGCTAGTTCTCACAGTTCTCGCTAAATAAGCGCTGCGAACGACTTGGGCATTTTTTGGGGACAAGATGGTGATCCATTTAATAGCTTTGTAACTATTGGTTTCAACGCAGTTAATCGTCATTTCGCGGTGGAATTTCTAGTCGGCTGGAGTGAATAGTTTAAAAAAATGGGTAGAAGGTGTTTTATAAAACACTATGATAGCAACAGTGAAAAATGTCATTCACAAGAAACAACTTTATTTCGTGTTCCGAAGCAAGAAGATTTACGACAGAAATGGGTTGAAATTGTTCCCCAGAAGAAAAGAAAATTGAGACAAGACGATTATGTTTGTGAAAAACATTTCAAAACTGAAGAGATAATTGTTATGCAAAATGCTATAAGTAACATTTTGAGAATTTATTATATACTGTTAATGAGTTAATTGTAAAATAATGTAAATAATTTGTAAAATCATACACAATCAATATTGAGAAATGTACAAAAAAAGTGAACTTTTTAATGTCATTTAGAAAAAATATTCAAAATTGCCCGAGAGTTAAAATGTATAATAATATAGAATATGTAGAATAATGTAGAATATAATTGAATATTTTGTAACACTAAAATATTTCAAAGTTTTCAGAATTCACATGCAAAAATCTTAATCTGGAAGCTGTTACTAGCAATTTTCCTAGTAATCTGTTTATTATTTTTTCTCTAGAATAACATCACCTCCTGCTTTAAAATACAAATCCTCATACTGTGGTACATTAAAAAAATAACACCTCCGACAAATATAATATGTCTCAAAAGACTTTAATACATTTACATTATGGTTTCTACGATTATAACAAAAATGCTGCACTGTGGAAACCATACTCTCGGGAGGAAGCCATAAATCGCGAGACGCCATCATGAATGCCCAACTCGATCGTGCGCACCGTACGGATAAGCGAGGAACTAGCCTCAAACTGGCTTCAAAAATTTTGTCCAAAAGGCGGCTAGTTGACACACCTATATATCTTACACCGTGAGATGGGCTCACTCGTAGGCGCAGTAACTCGTCCGATTCTGCTGTGAACTAACGGAAACTGAACGCCCATCGCCACAGGGCACGCGCCCCGCAAACGTCACTTCCCTCTCATTTGCGGCTCCGTACAATAACGACATTTTTACGTAATATGCTTGAATAAGGTTTTCACTAAACAAATTGATGCGGGGTGTTTAAAACTGTGTAGCTCGACTGTAAAACTCATCCAGAACCAGTTATATTGTTACATTATCTTCGTCTTCGTTAAAAGCCCTCATGCGGTGAGGGTTCCTACATATTTAAATTCTTTTCTGCTTGTTTGCAATGAACATAAATTGATTGTGTAGCAACGACGCGTCCATTCATGAAGAAACGATGTGTTGTATAATTGCATCCGAGAATGTCTCGGGCATTGAATTAGCACATTTCATGCAATGTGTTGTAAACTGGTGACACCTCTCTCGCAAATTATTACCATGGATCCATGCCTTAAGTCGGCCACTTGCGTTGAGACGAATAGAATACATTTGTAAATATTAAGTTGGCTGTCCGGGTGACGCCGCGTCCATGGCAAAGGTGCCATGGACACCTTTTTGGCACCTTTGCCATGGACGCGGCGTCACCCGGACAGCCAACTTAATATTGACTCCGGCCGCGGAAGCCTACGCTCTCACTTGACCAACCTCTACGGGGAGGAAATATTTAAACTCACTCGTGAGTTCACTACATTGCGTGACAAACGGAAACGAAAGCTGAGTCAGCTCGCTTTCCTCCAACGGTGCAGAGATGAGGACGTTCTGCCGTCCTTTCTCGAAATCCGTCACTGGCACCTTTGCCATGGACGCGGCGTCACCCGGACAGCCAACTTAATATTGACTCCGGCCGCGGAAGCCTACGCTCTCACATTTGTAAATGCTTAGAATACCATATATTCTACTTCATATCTAAACAAGTCATTAAAAATCACTCAGAAATTGGCGAATTCTCGTTGGGTCTCGTTGCACTTTGTTCATTGATGCAGCCTTTGTAGTGTGCAATGGTCATTCACTATGTTGCTTCGGGTAAAAATGTAATTGAGATCAACAATGGCAAGACAACGACTCAACGGGTCGGGCTTATTGAATGAAAACAGGAAGACAGCACACGTGTTGGAAAAAGCAGGAAGAATATGAACGTGATATCTTTAAGACACCATTGTCAGAAAATTCACTGAAATTTAGATATATTCAGTTTTGTGTCTTCAATTATTTTCGAACAAAAGTTTTGTGTTTCGTTTGTAAAAATATAATATTATAAAAAATAAATTAGTATGATAGTTTCATTTTAAGTAAAGTGCTCTGTCGACTTTGTTTGAGTGGTAATTTTGGTTGTTGAATAAATATAATTTTAATGCGATTAATTTTTACTTATTCATTTAAAAAATTTAATATACTTATTGTTTTGTTATTTCGAGCCGAGTGTACTTCATTAATCCTTTTCTTTCTTATTTGACTTTTGCGTTACCTGTGAGTTCTTCCACCTTTCCGTTATCTTCCATAATATCTTTTTCTTCCTTGTCACATATCTATATTATCACATAGTTCTCTTCAATTCGATGAAAGTGTTTTTTCCGTTTTCTTCTACCTGCAGCTTCTATCTACGTTCCTTTTGTCGCTTATCTTCGTCAATCTTCGCCCGAGATAATTCCTTCTTTCTCCGCTAGGTGAAAGGAGCGTAGCGAAGTTTGCGTGGTCAGAAGGGAAGAGCTGGCCTGATGGGACGCGTCTCGTCACGTAAAATAAAGTATTAACTAACTAACTGAATGGTGCCATTGGTCATTGGAGAGGCCGGATTCTCTGCTGGACAGGAGTGGGGGTGGGATGGACGGGCGGGGCGGGGCGGGAGGGACTAACAGATCGATACACTGAACGGGTGTACATCACGGCATGTGTGCTAAAGGGCACGCTATTCAAATATCACTCCCCCGGCGCCACTCTGCACAGGAATAAACTATGGATGAACTGAATCACTCACTATTCCGACGGGCGCACATATGCTCGACAGATTAATACACCGATTAACTTATCTGCGCGGTGCTAATATGAAGAGTCAGTGGGTTATGTGGGTTGCATTTGAAGTTCAGAGTGGCAGTACGGTCATAGTTTACATCTGAGTTACGGAAAGCAGTCACAGTTAGGAAACTTTTTCGATTCGTGTTCTAGAATACAAATTAGAATGTACATTTTTATAAGGAAATTGTTACTAAAATGAACAAAAGCATGCTAATTTATTTTACATTAGTTTGTCTTTTGTGGAATAAATCCTGCCAAGTCGTCATACGCAATGCATTCCGCAAATCACCTGCACAATATTCTCAGGGCATGGAAATACGCGTGTCATACCTCGCTTACAAAAATTGGCTTTCTCGTCCCCAAGCGAAATAAAGGCAGCAGAATTAAAATGCAGAGGAGTGTGCGACTGGCAGCTCGCGCCCCCCGGCGGCTGATGGATTAGCCCACAACAGAACGGAATGGTTTCGTCGTTTGCAAGACGCGCAGCGGAGAAGGACGGAAAGTCCCTTCAGCCGGCGACCGCGAGTGCAGGCAGGGGCCGTCGCAGGGCAGGACAAGCCCCACACACACAGAGGCGTATCTATGCATTCAGGCGCCCATGGCAGGCATAGAATTTGCGTCCCTGTGGGGATGCTTGAAATGAAGGTGATTGTTATTTGTTTTAACGGGTATACTGTAAATAGCGCCCCTTGTGAGTGGCGCCCATGGCACGTGCCATGTCTGCCATACCGTAGATGCGCCTCTGCCCACACATTCTTGAATGTATGCTGAACGAAAACTTGATTAGAAGTCATTAGAAGCACATCAACTCACAAATACAATTGTATTCACAAATTGCTGGAAATGTGCATATTAAGGATGTGAGAAATATTTCAAAAAATTACATTTGTGTAATTAAAAAAAAGCAAGAGAATGAAGCAAAATTAATTCTACATCATCGTAAACAGTGTAAAAAGCTCTGTCTGTACGAAAAGTTTGAAAAAACATTTAGAGCATTTCGTGAGAAAATAGCGTTCGAAGATTTCTGAAAACGGGCAAGTTTGAGCTAACTTTCACAGAAAACTGTTAAGTTTTCAAGAAATTGTATTGGACATTACTTAAAGCGCATGTACTCGTAAATATAATAATGTGAACTCTATCCTGCCCAAAGATCGACGCGCCAGGGACCCAAATGGTGCGTCGCCGGGGAAAGCCCGGGAATATAGAGCTTAGCATCGCCTACTCACCACCTCCACCTTGAAGCTAACGGCGTGAATTCCGCCAGAACCTAGGCCATTCTGAAGAAGATCCTTCGTCCAATCTACCCCAAAGGACGACGCGCCAGGGGCCCGACTGGTGGGAACACGGAGCTTCGCATTGCCTGCTCGCTGCCTCCATCTTGAAGCGAACGACCTTAATGTCGCCGTGAACGTCAGGATCTGCACCTCTCCAGCAGGTAAGGCGACCGCTGGGTGACGAGTGCTAAGTTGACGCGCCAAGGGCCTACACGGAGCTTAGCATCGCCTGCTCGCTGCCTCCACCTTGAAGTGAACGACCTGAGTGTCGCCGTGAACCTCAGGGTCTGCACCTCTCCATGGGATGGCGACCGCCGGGTGACGAGCTCGCCTACTCGCTGCCTCCACCTTGAAGCGAACGACCTGATAGTCGCCGTGAACCTCAGGGACCGGGCGGTCGTGTGCGACCGCTGGGTGACGCGTGTTTGGCGTGTGTTGCAGTGCGGGCGGTCATGCGGCGGGGGCCCGCGGGCCGCCACCCGGGGCCCTGCGCCCCGCCCCGCCCCCGCGCCCGCCCCCGCGCCCGCCCCCGCGCCCCGCCCCCGGCCTGAGCCGCCGCCGGCCGCATGGAGGACGCGGGCGCCGCCGCCGCCGCCGCCGCCGCCTCCACCCCGCCGGCCGGCCCGGACGACGCCCCCGCCGGCGCCAACGCCTCCTCCTTCTTCAACCTGAGCTACCCGCTGCTGTCCACCGTCGCCTCCGCCTCCGCCGTCCCCGACCTCAACAGCTTCTACTTCTACGAGGTGAGTGCTCTTCAGTCCATCTCCTTTTTTCATACAGCGGCACAAGCCTCCCTCATGAGTAGACCGGAAAATATATGTAGTATTAAACGTCAAAATATTTACATAAATATGCGATGAAAACAGTAAGAATATGTAATAAAAAAGTAAAATCGGATATAATATTTGTGTGTGATATTAACATACACCAATTATATAACGAACGTTTACATAATATGAAATTATACTGCTAAAAAAATTTCAAATATATAATAGTAAAGGTTAAGGGTCACAAATGCGGTATCTGTGATACTTTTCACACCTAAAGGTCAAACTGACATCAGTCACTGGCACACACTTCTCGCCACACTGAGTTAATGGAAGCAGGCGCGCCGGACTGTGTGAACACCTGCCCACGTCATCGTATAGCGTACCTCGAGTAAACAGCACACAGTAATAATGTAGGGAAAATTGCTGACTGTTTTGAAAATATTTCTTTTCATAAAAAATGTGTAATAAAATTAAAGAAATTGATATAATGAAAATAATAGTTCATGAAAATAGGAAAATACATAAAATATGTAATAACGTTCTAAATATGTCAAAATATGTAACGAAAAAATTTGATATTATGTTAGAAAAGCGACGATTCTCTAGGATTATAATTTTTAGGGCGGTAAGTAGAAAAACAAAAAAAATGTAATTACATAAAAATCCGGTCTCTACTCACGAGTTCTGAACTAGGACGAAACGCTTTTGCTACCTTCCTGAACTAGGACGAAACGGTTTTGATACCCTACTCCTGTTTCGTCCTAGTTCAGGACTTATCAGTGAGGCTTTCAGCCTGTGTTCGTATGAACAATATGCTCTGTAGGTTCGTACACCCGGTGCGCCAAGTAATCTACACTTATGCAACGATGTTACACCGAGCAGGCAGCGACGGTGTTGCACAGAAGAGAGACTGCCTCTTGCAAGAACGCTACTCAACGGCAGCTAGCCTTGAAGCATGTTCTACACACGTCTTTCTTTTTTGTTTCTTAAGGGTCGCTATTATGTCCTACGGGCCCAGTTGACCCCCTGTACGACACTTTCAGCGCGGGTTTCCGGGACTTGAGGTGTCCTTCGTAATTACTTGCGTTCGTATTAAACATAAGTTTTATGTATTGAGGAGTTTTTCCAGACGGTTAGTTGCGGAAATTTATATAAAAGAGTCGGTCCCATCATTGTCAACAAATTTTTATTTACCCTTTTCTGATTACATTTCCCTTAACTGGTGACGTGCGGTCTCTGAGACCGCTGAGGAAAAATAAACGCGTTGCCCTCCTTTCTGATACATCGCAATGAGGTTTTCTTTACAGGACCTTCCTATTTCTAAACTATACTCACACGCGGGGCAGCAGATCCAGTGACAGCCGTTCGCCTTTGAGGGCCAGTTGAAGTTTCGGAGCGGTGTCGCAGACCTCACAACATCAGTGAATGTCCATTGCAAATTTTTTATTAATGGATAATTTTCGTGAAACAATGCATTATCGTATTTAAATGAAGGTTTTTTTATGTTGTGAATAATATTTCAGGCCTTTCTATGAGTTCTTAAGATAATTAATAGTGAAGAAACAGTATGGAACAAATCATAGCCAGAAATTTACTCGTCGAGTGATAAATAATTATAATATTTTCCTTTTATATATTAATAAATTCTTTTATTTTCTAGTTTATTGTAGAATTGTTAACGTGAAAAAAATTGTCAAGTCAACGTGAAATAGAACATCAAAAATATTGGGGTCTCACTGACCGCACGTCACCGGGAAGAGAAATCTGAAGGCACGTCACCAGATAATGGTTAATAAACACAATTGTTCTTCTTAATTCTACTACCTGGGTGTGTTTTATGTGCTTGCTATTAATCTCTCAGAAAATACTTTTTTCTCGAATACCGAAAAAATACGTTTTGGGTTAAATGTTAGATCTTTAAAAGATTTGTTCGCAGTATGTTTGTGTACTACAATGCTCTCATACGAATATTTTTGAAGTACTTTTATCAGCTTCACTACAGCATATGGGTACAACGTGTTTAATGTTTGCCTATTATTGTTGGCCTCAGCCATTTTAAATTTCTTCCGTTGTTTGAATCAATGAAGGAACGTTACCAACTTAATCAATTTAATGAACGTTTAATGATTGTAAATGCTGATATAAACGGTAAATGATTACCCAATGATTAAAGAAAAACGTTTGAATGCTCCACCATTTACATTACACTATCATACATCTACTTCATCTTCAATTCATTCTTGTGTCAGTGTTCCGATAAACCTTGTATCTTCTCTGTAAGGAGGCAGTCAATTAATTATAATAGACTAGAATGAAATATTTTGTGTTATGTTACAGCAGAATATCTTGTACCTCCTGAACATTTTCTTGCTTGCGACTTTAACTCAAACATCCAGACGAGAAAGGCGCTCTTTCCAGTCATGAAAGAAACGAAACAAACATTTGTGAAGGCAAAGTCACTTTTTAAATAAAAAGTTGTATTATTCAAACCGTTAATACAAATATTGCTTACGTTCTGCTCATGTCGAATGCTGAACACGTACCTGTCACTGAAACACTCTTCATGCATTAAAGAATTCAGTGCATTTATTGTTTAATGAATTACACAATTTCAATTTCTAAATGTGCTCAACAAAATGACATAAATCTCAGTGATGCGTCATGTTAGCTAGCCTAGACAGGTCGGATCGTAAAGATTAGATAGATGTGCATGTTGAACAATAGAAGGAGCCTGAAGAAGCGCTTTGTTCCAGTGGCGTAGCTTCAGTTGGTGTCACCTGGGGCGAAGCTAATGGTGTCACCCCGCTCCCATAAATTAAGTATAAAATATCTATTGCTGCATTGATTGTACATTATTTTATTACAAATACAAACGTATTTGCACATGATGGTTATTTAAAATATATTAACAAATTTTATGTAATTGAAAATAACTGCAATTAAATCATAATCTATACTTACGATTTAAATGTATACTTATTAAATTAATATAAATATTTTTTAACTAAACCATAAAAATTACATAATTCCAACAATAAAATTTTCAAACTACTAAAACTAAGAAAACTAACTATTAATATATGCAATTATAAGTAAATGATTTAAATGATATAATTCCAACCATAAAATAATTTAATTGGTGTCACCTCTAGAATGGTGTCACCCGGGGCGCGCCGCCCCCCCCTGTCCCCCCCCCATAGCAACGCCACTGCTTTGCTCCCTGTTGCGATGACTTGATGTTCCTCTCGTGCTCTGACATCTCTTTCTGGAGGACCGATTGTTCTATTCGACTGTCGAGCAGAATAGCGCAATCGACGGAAGGCGTAATCTGCAGCAACGTGTCTTATGAACTGGAACACTTCCAACTGCTCCTGAGACTTCGACTGTTCTCTGATTGGCTCTTTTGGCAAGAGCTCAAACGCGCGTTCAAACGGGCGGGACAGGCAGCGCGCCCCAACGGCCTCACAAACGCTAACGCAGCGCTCTCCCTTTGCAGTGGCCAACGTAATCACTTTCGTGAAATATCGTTACCTGTACGTGGCGTTACCCGCACGTACTTTATAACGGACCGTGAATGCATTTTTCGCGTGCTATTTTAACGTCATCCGTCTGCGATTATCAGATGCCGTGACAGTTCTTTCGCGTGTGATGGTGAGATTTTTGCTCATAGGTTGTTAGTCATATGTTAGTCTGAGATGTTGTCGTTGCTTAAAATCCACTACGCGGTTGCTTCTACGCATTGGAACCGCATCAAAGTCACTCACGAGCACGATTGTGCCCTGTACGCATTGGAACCGCATCAAAGTCACTCACGAGCACGATTGTGCCACGTACGTGCAGGCACGTAGCCAGTGGAGGGGCTCGAGGGGCTAAAGCCCTCCCCGAAATTCTAATCTTTTTTCATTCATTCATTATTTATTTATTAGTTTAAATTTATCCAAATATATCGGAATGTATAAAAGTACAGACAGATTTACTTCAAATGAAGATATTCTTCCGTGAATGACTCTGGAAGATTCAAAGTGCTTCTTCCAGGTTTTGTTTCCATCCATGAAATGAACAAGTCGGAAAATTTAGCTCCATACTTTGATAACAGAACATCACTCTCTGCAATAAAAGCTGAGTATGAACTATGGTGTAAAAAAGCTTCCACCATAGATGCTAACCTTGAAGTGCTGAAAGTCTTAGAGAACTGCGATCCAGTATATTTACATACTATTAGATACTTACCATCTTAGCTACCTTGCCAGTAACAACTACTATTCTGGAGAGGTCATTTTCTGTATAGTGTAATTCCGCATAGTGTAATGCTTGACAACAGACTCAATGCACTAGCCATTATTTCAATTCATAGGGATGTCACTGTGGACAAACTGATTAACATTATGGCTGGATAGAAGATCAGAAAATTACTTTTGTAGTTGACGCCTCCTGTAGTTTGGATTATTGGAATAGAAAATAATAAATTAAATATTGTGTTTAAACTTTTGAAAAAATATTGTGTGGAAATAATGTTTAAAATCATGTTGGTGTTTCATTTTTTAAGAGCATCTCTTTTTAACAAACCCTATAAAGATATTATAATGAATCTCGTACTATCCATTTTTTAAATTTTGGAAGCCCCTCCCGAGAAATAATCCTGGCTACGGTCCTGTAAATGGGTATTCGATAGTTCGAGAAACAGATTCTTCCGCTACAAACTTCTCGTAACTTAAAACATACAGAAAACTAATCATTTCAAAAAATTTAGGTAACCCTTCTAACAACACACAACGTAACATCTTAAGTTTCGATCCAAGTTTTACATCAATGTAATAAATAATCGTAAATTTTTGTGAAGTTTTACCAGTTTGACTTTATAACCGTAAGTGCTGTCGCCTATTTATAAAATATGTGTTGTAACAAAAATATTAAAATAACAATTCGTGTACTTTATAAGTAGAAATATATGTTTAAGTATTTTCGATACAATTAAAAAACATTTTCAAAGAAGGAAACTTGCGAGGGTTACTAATACATCTTCACTCATCACGAGGCTAGGAGCGCTGAATTGCAGCTGGTAGTAGTTGGCTAATTATGCAGGAATTGCCGAGAGCTCCTTCCCAGGCCGTGCAGCTGGATGACGTCGTGGGATGCGATTGGGCGAATGAGCGAATGAGCATAGCGCCCAAAGTGCTAAGACAGGGATGCCCAGCTTGCAAGGCCTCGAGGGCCACAACTGAAACCTCTCATATAGTTGCGGGCCATATTTACACTATTCGAGCAACTTACACCTTACTTCCCCGTGTTATTCCCTATATCTCGGGACCGGGAGAGATGGCTCAGTGCATCAACCTGATGTCACTGCAGTGCCTCTCACCGGGAGGTCCTCTCCCGACGGCGGCAGGATTTGCGACACTAGCTTGTCAGCTAGGTCGAGTTTAGTCGCTATCTGGAGGAGAATTCTAGTGGCCGGCTGTTAGCACATTTTGCTCGGCGCGGACAAGTTCCTGCGACTTCCGCCCACCTGGGCACTCTTTGGAGTGCTTCCCGCTAAATTATGGGAGTTCCATGCTAGACCAGGGTGTCATGGGGGCGCCAATTCCAAAATTCGCGCGTCCCACTTAAAAAAAAATCATCATCAATCAATCAATCCATCAATCAATCAATGAAATGGAATGAAGACATTAATTAAATCATTGTTTCCCCGCGCCTTGATGCATGTGACAGTTCTTCCGCCGCCCTGCCAGGTTGCAATCAGCTACCCTCGCCGCCGACACCGGTGACGTCACTACATCACCACCGTCACCGCCGCCACCAACACCATCGCGCCGTCGCGCCCGTATCTCTCCCCCCGCATACGTCCGCCCCCCGCCGCCAGCTAGCCGGCTGCCCGCCCCTCTGCGCCCTGCCCGGGGTCGGAACCCGGGGCAGCGCCAGAACACGCGCGGACAGCGGGCGACGCAGCTGGTGGAGTGTGGGCCAAGCGGAAGGAGCTATGGTGGACCGGGAGCATGAAGCATCCACGGCGGTGAAGGGCATTTTTCACGATTTCTGCATTTGAGACCCTCTACTGGACAGCGGTGTGATTTGTAGGAGCGGTGGTGCTGTGACAGTGGTGTGGTTCGACAACCCAGCCATGTGTGCCTCGTAACCTTTCAATGTTACATTCATTTGGTTTTTGCTTGCTGTGTTAGTCAGGTAGCATCGCTTGGTCAGTGTGTGCCTTTAATTTTGTGTTTCGCAACACTGCAAGAGTTTTGTGAAATTGTAAAAGTTTTTTTTTGTATTCTTTGACACCGGCTGCTATGATCGGTAGTTTTCCGTGGTTTCTCCGATCAACACCAGGCGAATGCCGGATCAGTACCCTAACAAATGGGCTACGGAGAGCGCGCGATCTTTGCTTCCTCTTTCTTGTCCTATCCTCACTCCCTTACACACACGCACACTAACATGCACTACACTACCACACATGTCGGAAGAACGGTTGGGAGCTGAGAGCTTGTCCCGGCTGGGGTGGTGCCCCGCTGGAGGGAGATACCTGGTTGAGGGGAAAACCCCGCTAGTCGGCGGTAGGTCGGCGCCAGATCTCGCCATCCAGCGGGGAAAAGATCATCGCCACTTCCCAAGAAAAAACACGAACTACACTAACGAGACTAATGACCTAAGTAGTTGACGCGCCCGAAAACATGAATTAATCAATCAAATCAACCCTTTATCTCGGCAGTTTGGCCGGCTGCTCAGAAACGGGGGGAAGGGGGAGATGGAACCAGGTGTGATATCAGGCCGTGACGCAGAGAAAGACAGTGGGGTGATTTTTAATTTCTGAATTTTGAATAACAATTTATTAAATCTAAACTTATCCTATTTTTACATTAAAGGGGGTGTTGATCCCGACAGAGCACAGCGCTAGGTGCAAAATTGTCTCGCCCGATGTGAATGCAAGGAATTTTCACTTTGACAAATTCCCTTTCGCGGGTCACAGTAAATGTCACCGCGGCCCGCAAGTTGGCCGACCCTGCTTTAATACATTTACCGCTTCCTGTCTGCCATTTCTATCACGTTTGATCGCGAGTTGGCCTTGCCTCCAAAGTCCTTGGAATGTAAGTACTTAATTTACCCCCTAGACTTTACTTTCAATTCACTCTGAATGTTCCTTTAATTCATAATCTATTTTACTAATTTCCAATGGGCGCGGGAATTGAAACAAAACTGCGCGCGCTCCAACCATGCGAGAAGGACTGTGGTTGTGTTAGATACCCAAGAGCCCCGGAAAAATCCAAACATAATGAATTTCGGTTTTGACTGAAACACGCAAATATTTTATTGTATTATTTCCCACATTCTCATACTGCTCGTAACGACTGAATTTTCATACTGTATGCGTCACTGCTTCCGACACAGCTGACGTCATACGACAGCGAGGAACCAAGGAAGAGGCCACCCTGCCATTAAATATTTGCTATTCACGTGTTGCGTCTGGAACTACAACTTTTGTTATATTCGTGATATCTAAAGAATTACACATCTCTGCATTTTAATTTTTTTAAACGATGTTTTGGTTTTGAATAACGCATTTTCATAATTTTGGGGTGCCGAAAGCGAATATGTTATCAGTTTCTCGCCATCACGTCACATTTTCTTGAAAATGAGGACAATATTTTATGACTTCACATTCATTTTTAGTTATACATCAAATGTTGTGAAACATATTATTTCTTACAAATTGGTTCAGAACTATCAATAATTTACAATAAACAATGGAAAATAAACTACTAAGTAATACATTCAAGTTTCAACTGCTTAAGGAAGAAATTTTACGCGTTTAGCCACTTTACAACCTTCTCTAGGAGTGCTCTCTTTTTTCAGAGACCAACAAGAGTCGGCCATCATATTAACTGTTCAACCTCCATGGGCAACAGGAATAGACCCAAGGAGATTTCCATTGTAAAGTAAGACACTTTTTATACTTGACTGCAAGGACTCGATAAAAAGTCTACACTGAGAGGCCTGGTTGTCACACCGAGCCACCCAACCAATACTGGTATATCACTGCAGTACACCATCGACTCATGTTCTGAGAAGAAACATACGATATCCTGTTCCCTTTTTCTGTATCATGGAAAAATAGTCCCAGACGGAACCAAGTTATTGGATTTGAGTCTTGAACCTAACACTTCTGCACCTTTTTTCGATAAGTTCAGTTCACGGATCAAATCATTAAGTGGTGACTGTGTAAATAACTCTGGTACGGTGGTACTACTGGTGAGGTGGTACTCGTAACACAGGGCTGTAAGTCATCATTATCTGAATGTGGTGTAGCATCGTATCACTATCTGAATGAGTGCTTTTTGAATATGATACTGGTGGGGAGGGTATGGATAGAGTAAGGTCAAGAGGCACAGGTCTCATAGCAGATCGTAGATTGGGATACTCTTCTTATTACTTGCGCAATAACCATAAAGTTTAACTCGACAAAAAATAGCAGTCATCACTGTGATCCAACGGTTCCCTCCACACCATGGGTATGACAAAGGGCATGCTCTTTTCATGAATGAATGGCAAGAAGCTTGATATTGGTCACCAAGCTTGATGCCAAAGTAAGCAAGATATGCATCTTAACGAAGTCTGTGATATTTCTTTGTTGTTTAAGCACAACGTGTCTCCCACAAATGTAACATTATACATCAGCGCTATTTAAACAACCATGCAGTGCCATGATTATTGGACTACTGTGATCACAAAACTTTTATGATGGACTTCACTTCTTCTGCATTCAGAAACAAAAGACTATCGCACTGTGACTTCCTAAAACAACCACAATGTATTAAAGTCATGTTTGTTTAAACAAAATATCATATTACAACGAACTTCTGAAACAAATTCAAGTATATCAAAAGGCTGTGAATCAAAACATCATATTACTGTGTATTCCTTAATCATATTTATAAAAAATACAATTACTAGAAAACCTGACATGATAGAAAAAAAACGGCTTGCAATTTTGAATTCTACAGAAAAAATTCGTTTAGAAACCGTTATTCATTGTTAGACATAGAAATCCATGCTGAGCTATGTTATTGTTGGTGGCTTCCTAGAACTTTGAAGATTTTTTAAATGAAAAGTACTTTTCAGAATTAAATCTTTCAATAATGTGTGTTTTCTTTGAAAATATGACTAGTTTTTTCCGTAATTTACCGTTAAAGAGTCACAACTTTAAAAATTACGTGAACAATATTTTCTTAAATCAGTAAACTTTTTTCCTATTTCTTTAATTGGAACTCGTTCAATTTTCATTACAAACTTGGAATTTTTGAAATTTTCAACCTTTCTCTTTAAAGCGTCAGGAAGGTTGTTACGCCAAGTCAGGCAATTTAGTTTGATCACATGAATTACTTGCTGAAGCTATGAACCTACCTTAGTACGAGTTCCCACCCTGTGAATGCAGACATTTTTGCGGATTAGAAACCATTTTCGGGATCAAGTAGAATTATAATAATACATAACCGTTACAAATAATGCGAGAAAGAACATGGTGTTAAACACCAGTAGGTGGTTGCTACTTATGAAACGGGCGAGGCAAAACCTGCCAATGCCACGGTCGTGTTGGGGCGAAGTGGCAGCCACTGCTCGGTGCTGGGCGGAGGCACGCCGCGCCACCCCGCGGAGTAAATCACCTCATTGCGCCTGGCGATCGCGCGAATCGGAAATTCAGCCCCGCTGTTGATCGTGACAACAGCACCGGCGCGGACCGCGGACCGGCCGGCGACGCCTGCCCCCGCCCACCTTGCCCCGCCCCTTCCCACATCCCTCTCTCCGCCCCGGCTCACGCGCCGCTCCCCGCTCCCGCCCTCCGCTCCCGTCCGCACCTGCACCTGCACCCGCCCTGCGTCCCCGCCTCCGCCACCACCCACGCACCGCCCTCTTGCTCCCGCCCACGCCAGCGCCCGCTCCCGCCCCTACGCTCATTCCCGCACCCGCACCCGCTCGCCCTCGCCCGCTCGCGCCCCTGTCCCGCCCCTGCCCCCTTGCCCCTGTCCCCTTGCCCCTGCCCCCTTGCCCCTGCCTCCCTTGCCCCTGCCCCCTTGCCCCTGCCCCCTTGCCCCTGCCTCCCTTGCCCCTGCCCCCTTGCCCCTGCCCCTTGCCCCTGCCCCCTTGCCCCTGCCCCCTTGCCCCTGCCCCCCTTGCCACTTCCCACCCCTACCCCGCCTCTGCCCCGCCTCCGCGCCCGCGCAGCCAGTCCCGACGCCCACTTCCGAGTTCCAGTCCCGACTTTGTTAGAGTCTGACCAGCTTCATCGCTATTCTCTCGTTGGGAATCTGTGTGAGACTCTGTGAACCCCAACATCTTAGTTCTTTCTCATAAATATTTTTCACTAATGCGGCGAAAGAAAATAGATATGAGCCTACAAACGATTGTCCTATTTGTGAATTAAGTTTTGGTCACGTCTTTCAACCAACTTCTTTTTATTTAATGTGTCTTCCCATCATCGACAGCCATGTTTTTGTCCCCTACTTAAGGAGTAATTAGTGAAAAATGATTGACCCAAATTTCTTCAGAGAGAAAACATAATTTTTCTCACTTCTTTTATGAAGTATTAAAGGAAATTGAGAAATTGAGTTGTAGATAGTGAAATGCTGTTCTATTTATTCCTATCTCAAATAACAACATCATAACAAAATCATATCTCTCGATGATTCACTGTATATTACAGGGAGTGTCACCTTGCAGAAACCTGGTTTGGAATTCACTTCTGCAGGATATGCTGAATAGTTCGGTTTTGCATAAACCTGACTTATTATATGTCAGAAATTATGTGTGACGTCATTAACTCAGAGTTGACGAGGTGTGTTGGCAAGTGACCAGTGAAGGAGAAGGCAATGACTCTGGCAAGAGCGTTGACTCTGCGGTTGCAGACCAGACACTTCAATGTCAAGGAAAGTCACTAAGTGACACCCGAAATAGGGTGTTTGATATCTATAATGCACTACATCCACCAGTCAAATCCAAAATGTTGGATTCGAAATTTTAAAATAATAGTTGTTTGGTAAGTAAAAGAACTTATTTATGAAGGAATATGTTACCTCTCACAATGGGCGTGATAACGACAAATACAAGTATATAAAATAATTTTTGTTTTCTTTCTTTACGTCATCCAGCACCAGTTTTCATGGATTCTAATGTAGCAGGGAGTCTTGCCGAATATAAATTAGACTAAAAGTTTTTGTTTGAGTTCCAAGAAAGTAAAGAAACCAGACATTTTGAAAATGGAAACTTATACTACAGTAGACAATACTATACTGAAATAAAATATTTGAACACCAAAGAACCTTAACATGGTCATCCTCGGAGATGAACGGCAAAGCGTAATGGAAACCCAAAAAGTATGAATGTTAACATTTATAAATCTTAGCAACTGTCGAGAAACTTGACATGGAAAATGGGTGCAATAAAATGTATATTTATAAAACACCGAATGATGACAACAGATAATTGATTAAAAAATCTTGTGAGTGTGAATCGATTTTGGGTCCAAAATTCGATTTTTGTGATTTCTTTTTCCTCTACTTTTGTGTTTAAAATGAGACATAAACGAGGTTGCTATGACTACGGGAACTATGTCTATTTGTCTCTTAAAGTAGCAACTATGCATGGCATAACACGTGTGCTTAAATATTGAAACCTGTTTTCCCGTAAATTCATTTTTATCTACAAGAGGAACATTTTCTAACAAACTATTCATCATAGAAATTTCGAACTTTTTGAATATTTTAAATTAAGTATATTATACATGCAGGATTAGCCACATTTACAAAATCTGTTATAATTTGGATTCTATTATAACGAATATACAAGAAAATGGGTAAAGTAGTATGGGTAAAGTAGTTCATGCTTCTCATGAATTTTTTTATTTCATCCAAAAATAGCTCTTTCCAAACTTTCCTTAATTTAGTATGTGTATAAAGAATATGTGTACACTGTGTAAAAATATCACAGAGCTATCTCTAATATATGGCCAGAAAATGTACCTTCAGTTAGCCACATTTTAACATTGTCAGCACAGGGAATTCACATTCCCCTTAAATGATTGACAGGGCGCGGGCGAGGGCGAGGGCGGGGATGCGGGCGGGGGCGAGGGCGAGGGCGCGGGCGAGGGCGCGGGCGAGGGCGCGGGCGAGGGCGCGGGCGAGGGCGAGGGCGCGGGCGAGGGCGCGGGCGAGGGCGCGGGCGAGGGCGCGGGCGAGGGCGCGGGCGAGGGCGCGGGCGAGGGCGCGGGCGAGGGCGCGGGCGAGGGCGCGGGCGAGGGCGCGGGCGAGGGCGCGGGCGAGGGCGCGGGCGAGGGCGCGGGCGAGGGCGCGGGCGAGGGCGCGGGCGAGGGCGCGGGCGAGGGCGCGGGCGAGGGCGCGGGCGAGGGCGCGGGCGAGGGCGCGGGCGAGGGCGCGGGCGAGGGCGCGGGCGAGGGCGCGGGCGAGGGCGCGGGCGAGGGCGCGGGCGAGGGCGCGGGCGAGGGCGCGGGCGAGGGCGCGGGCGAGGGCGCGAGCGGGGGCGAGGGCGAGGGGTGTGGGCGCAGGCGAGGGGCGAGGGGTGTAGGCGAGGGCGAGGGCGAGGGGCGAGGGCGAGGGGCGAGGGCGAGGGGCGAGGGCGAGGGGCGAGGGCGAGGGGCGAGGGCGAAGGGTGTGGGCGAGGGGTGTGGGCGAGGGGGGCGAGTGGTGTGGGCGCGGGCGAGGGCGCGGGCGATGGCGAGGGCGCGGACGAGGGTGCGGGCGAGGGCGGGGGCGGGGGAGAGGGCGAGGCCGTGGGCGAGGCCGTGGGCGAGGCCGTGGGCGAGGGGTGCGGGTGAGGGCGAGGGGCGAGGGGCGCGGGCGATGGCGAGGGCGCGGGCGAGGGCGGAGCCTGGGGTGAACGTGAGCGCTCGCGGAGTGCCTCAAGGGCCCTTCCGGCGGCCGCCGGCGCCAGCTCCGCTCCAGCTCCGCTCCACTCCTCCAGGCACACGCAGCTTCAGAAGGAAAACCCTTTCTGGGGGAGTAACACAAACATTGATAAATTATTCGCCGCTACAGCGTTCGGAGTGTAGCACATAGCACACCTGCTAGTACCCAAACACAGAAAGGGGAAGGTTCTTGCTTCCAATCGTGACGCCAGCTTAATACGTGTCGAAGCTCGTCACTGCGTTGAGTGAGTCTTCTAGAAACGCCTGCTCTCATCGGTTCTGTCGTTGGTATTCGTTACACGGCTAGCGGTTACACACGGGGTGTTACGACTAAAGCATTTCGTGCATTGGGAGGTCGTTGCTTCCAGTCTCGACGCAGCAGATTTTCGACAGAAGCTGAATACTTGTGTTGAAGTTGATTGTGATTCCGGGCGCGTCAAGTGCTAAAGCCTTGTGTGTTTCCCGTGAGTGCAGAACATTATTTTCATCGGGAGGTGATGGTGATTTCCCCCCGCTGGAAGACGAGATCCGGCGCCGGTCTACCGTCGACTAGCGGGGTTTCCTCAACCAGATATCTCCCAGCAACGGGGCACCGCTCCAGACGGGACAGCTCTAAGCTCTCGACCGATCTCCCGCCATGTGTGTAGTGTAGTGCATGTTAGGGTGTGTGTGTGTGTAAGAGCTGAGGATAGGAGAAGAAAGAGAGGGGAAAGATCGCGCGTGGTCCGTGCCTCGTTTGTTAGGGTACTGCTCCGGCATTCGCCTGATGTTGATCGGACAAAGCAGGGAAAGCTACCGATGAGAGCAGCCAGCCGCTAGATTCCTCCTCCAGAAAGTGACTAAATACGACCTTGCTGACAAGCTACAGTCGAAAATCCTGCCGCCGCGCCGTGGGGAATGGAGTCTAGGACGTCCCGGTCAGAGAGACTGCAGTGATCAGTTGACATCCCTTAGCCATCTCTGCCGGAGAAAACTGTGTTGAAGCCCACTACTATAGGAATGAGATTCCTAAGTATCGGCTGATCTCATCTGCCATTTCCGCTTATCGGTTTCAGATTGTTGCCGGAGCCGTACGTTAACCCAGAGTCAGTGCCCGTGAACGATCGTTCCTTCCCCTTCCTGTAACGACGATTATTTTCAGGGTGACGCGGCAGGGGATGATTTCCCTTTTCCTGACGTAAAATGTAGGATTCTTGTCGTGAAGGAATGTTTCAATGACATAAAGGATGAGGTATATTATGCCTCATCCTAACGATTTCGAGAGATTCTTACAATTCTGCACTATTGTTAAGTTAGGTACGAGATACAATTTAATAGTAAGATGAAGACACTCAAATAATCGCTCCTTTATGCAGGAAGGAAGCAAGCGACAAAGACACCGAACTGAGGAAAATGGACTTGCTAATACAAAATGACAAATAAAACTGTATATGTAGCTTATTTATTTCTTCAACAAACAGCACATTAAAGGGCGTGTATTTTATGCAAAAATAGTCCGTCAAACATATTCTAATATTGAGATATCACAGATTTTTGTTAGTTGGTTCCTCTATGCACAATGGTGTATGGATCACAATCATTTCTTCTGTACTGAATGAAGCAGAATACGTTTCAACAACAGTAGTATATTCTTTTGTCTCAATTCGTTATATTCATCTACATAGACGAGTGTTGTTACTTTGTCAACATGTCAATTATTCAATTTCAAAATCCGGTGCTCCACAAAATCCATCCACCTCCTCTTCCACATTCTCATCTCTTAGGAAAGTGGTGTAGAAGTCTCAAGCATCTCCTGAAATTAATTTTATGATAGATTTTATTTCCTGAACTTTTGGGGCGAAAATTGGCTTTCTATTGACTCACAACGTTGACAAATTATTCTCAAACAGATTTGAAGATGACGGCCACTTTATCGGTTTTTGATGTTAATCTCATAAAATTCCCCGGCAAATTTCTGATGAAAATGGAGAATTATTTCTCTTTTTCTAGTATTATTTCGCGTGTCTACAACTAGGAAATATTTTGGGAATTTGTATCCACTTTTCTGTTCGTTATCATTTATTTCAGGTCGCTCATTCTACTAAACCTTCCCATTTTAACATCTTTTACGTATAAGTTGTTACTTGTAAAATAAAACACACAATTCACATAAATGAACAGCTATTTGTGTCCATGATGGTTTGTATTACTAACATCACAAAAGAGAATTACTTTTCTCCTGTAAGGAATGACACCACTTGGATTCTTTCTGCAGAAAGAGAAATGTGTCATATTCATTCAATGTTTCCGTAATAAGTATAGATGGCAGTAGCATGCAAGTGGATTGTTGGATCAAGTCTGCAGAACTTAAGAGTGATACTTAAGGGACAATATTATAGCATTAACTCTTTTTTGTTGCAATTCTGAGGGTTGGTTCCGTCTGCAGAATGTGGGCCAATTCGAAGAGAGTTTTCAGTGAATGAAATGCCTTGGATTTCAGGAGAGAAAGTAGTCTCCGTTTGGAATTCGTTTTCCGTGTGGTCGTTTTCATTTGGTCGTTCTTTTTAGTGTCGGATCATTTTCATCGTGGTATTGGTCATTTTCTTCTTAATAACTTTCTATTTCTGTTGCTCAATGAGAATAAACATGATAAATAATCGTGATGAAGCACGTTAGTGTGATCGTTAATTTGATAAACATTCTGTGATGTGTTTAGGGTGCCATTATTTTTTGTTCGTGCTGTGCTCCCTTTACTCTTCACGAAATAAATTTCTAAAGGAGACATCGTTCACCCAAATTCGTGAAACTACTGGCTGTCACAGCATGTAAACTCAGCGTGTGGAAACCATTATTGCAGCTGTCTTTGCGTATTTGTTTGCTATCTCACACTCAACGTTTTTTGTTCCTTTTTTCTCCGTATTCTTGTTCACAAGAAAGAATAAAATTGGAAATAGCAAAAGTGGATGTCTCTTTCTGCTTAAAAACAAGGTGGAGAAAGAAACTCTTTCCAAAAATGTGGGTGATAAAATGTGGCTATCATAAACAGGCAAAAAATTAAAAAAAGAATAATGTTGGAGAGTGTAACAATTTCTTTACAACCGACTAATGAGAAAATAAATAGATTAAGAACTTTGTAATTCAAAGCAGTATGTTAGAAACGGCTTTTAAGAATGGCAGTTATAAGAGAAATAAAAAGTGTCCGATAAGGTGTCGAATCGTTTTTATTCTCTTTTATATGAAGTAATCGTTTAATTAAATAACTGTGAAATCTTATTATAGCGTCGAAGCACTTGAAAAAGGAATGGAAAACGCGGAAAGCAGTCTGGTGGGCGGAAGCGCAGTCCGCCCCCTCCGCTCTCCGTCGCTCCTTTGCGCACACGCTTCTTCTGGCTCATTTGTCCACCGCGTTGCCTTGCGTCCCCGCGGCAGCAGCTTCGGTCCACCTGGGCGGGGACCGGGGAGGGGGCGGGGCGCGCGCGGGGCCAGGAGGGGATGGGTTTGGGGCCGGAGAAGGACCGGTGGAGTGGTGCGGGGTTGTGTGGGGGCGGGGGCAGGGACGGGGAGGGGGCGGCGTCAGACGGGACCTTGGCGGCAGCGGCGCGGGGCGGATACTGGACCAGTGTGAGAGCGGGGCGGGGCCAGGGTAAGAGCGGGGATGGGCGTGGCGGGGGCGGGGCCAGGTTGAGAGCGGGGATGGGCGGGGCGGGGGCGGGGCCAGGTTGAGAGCGGGGAGAGGCGGGGCGCGGGCGAGGGCTGGACGGCTGCGTGGTGGCAGCGGGACGGGGGCGGGGCGGGGGCAGGACCGTGGTGTGAGCGGGGCGGGGGTGGGAGCGAGGCGGGGGTGGGGCGGGGATGGGAGCAAGGCGAAGGCGGGGCGCGGGCGGGGCGAAGGGTCAGAGGCTGCAAAAACAGAAGCGCAGTGCCGCACGCGGGCGAAGGCCCTCGAGGAGCGCTTCAAGAGCGAGGGGGCGGGGGGCGGGGGGCGGGGGGGCGGGGGGCGGGGGGCGGGGGGGGGCGCTTTTGAAACTCGCGAGAGCGGTTCCGTGCGAGCGGAAGAGGGCCGCGAGTGCGCGCTGTGGAGCATTGCTAACAACAATGCTGCTTATTCTTTTGTTGTTCGGGGGCGAATAATTCTGGGCCGCCAGGACAAAACACGTTTACTCCGTTTCTTTTGAATATTAACGTTTGGAGGGTTACTTCTTTTAGCCTGAATCACCGACTTAGGGGACAGCAGTTGATGTGCCTCTGGCCGGGAGGTCCTGGGGTTCTAGCACCGACGATCGGCAAGATTTTCGATCCCAGCTAGGCCTATTATCCGAGCATGTTTCTTTTAGCTGTCGCTTCGTTAGTTGCGAGATGAGTGAGGAGTTTGGTTATTTTGACAAAAAATAATATTCTATCAAATTTGTAGTTCGTTTTTCGATGCAAAATAGGTTCTATTGCACTGGAAGGAACATTTCTGTTTATCAGATTTTGTGTACAACGCTCCTTGCTAACGTTTATTAAATCGACTAATGTTGACCGAGTAGTGGGGGTAGGTATTCCGGGGCTCAAGAAAACGCGCGCGTATAACATAGGTAGGTCAAATTCAGCCACTGTCTGGAGGAGAAATCTAGCGGCTGGCTCCTCTGATCAGAAGTGTTCCGTGGTTTCAACCAACACCGGGCGAATACCGGAGCCGAACCCTAACAAACGGCCGATTGACTGCGCGCGATCACTACACTGCGACACATGTCGGGTCACCGGTCGGGAGTTTAGAGCTTGTCCCTGCTGGGCCGTGCCCCGTGGTGGGAGATACCTGATTGGGGAAAACCCCGCTGGCTGACGGGAAGATCGGCGCCGGATCTCGCCATCCAGCGGGGGAAGATCACCGCCACCTACCGCGTTAAAACATGCACTGGACTTACGGGCCTATAGCTTAGGCGTTGATGCGTCCAGAAATGTCAATCAATCAATTTAGTCTAAATTTTGAATAGGTAAATACATTTTTCTAGCTATGCTTATTTGCTAGTAAATGTAATACATCCAAACTAATTTTCTAACGTTTGCTTGACAAAATTGGTAATCTCCCAATCAAAACATGAAATTATCAATAACTCCTAACTAATTCATTATTTTGTCACTTCTGAAAACAGTTTTATTAATATTTTTATACTTTTTAATTATTACAAATTTTTGAACCAAGTATCATATTTGTAAATAAAGTTATGATTCATCAGTTAATGAATACCAAAAGAATTATGTTGAAGGTTTTTATTTTTGGCCCAATAAAAGTCCAGTATTGATAAATATGAATTTTGTTACTAGTATATTCTGCAACCAAAATATTATTCAACAACTGTCTTCGCTTCATATCAGACAATTATTACAAAAAATATCGGAAATGTGTCAAAGTTATTGATTAGGCGTACATTATTTTTGAATATTTCACAATTGGAGTGTGGGATCTCCCATGCAGTATTGTTGACGTAATTAAATGGAGTCATAAAAGAAGTCATCTTCGTCAACATAGTATTTTTTGAGAGAGCCAGCTCTCGACTCCACAAAACAGACCTCCTACGACCCCTGGCCGAAGTTCCAGATAGCTATAAAAAACCCGTGTCAGATTGTCTCTGTGCGCAGTCTCCCGAACTATGCCACACACATCGAAGCGGCTCAACTTATTCTTTTCCACTATTTTGTAATATCAGTTGCTATTAATTTTAATTATTACCTTTTTTGTTTTGTTTTTTCGGCTATTGATCTGTAACTATTGTAATGTTATATTGACAAATACCCTCTCGGGTGTACCTTCCTTCTTTAATAATGTTAAATATTAAATGTAAATATTAAATGTAAATATTAAATGTAAATATTAAATATTAATGTTATTATGTGCATTAACCACCACTTCACGTTGCAGTCCATTTTTTGCAATTTTATTTGTTATTGGTATGTAATAATAAATTTAAATGTAAATATTATTTAATTCCAGAGATTGTAATTTAATGTTCTAATATAATTTTAAATATGAATATTATATTTTATCTTCTTTGTATCTACATTGATGACGGCAAATCCGTCTAAAGCCGTAACTCTCAATAAATGCTTGTTGTTGACGGAGACATTTTTTATTGTTCCATTCATTTCACAATTCATGATCTGATTAAACATGTCTATGTTCTCTAAGAACGAATCATTTGGAATGTGACAACCAACGGTCAAATAACCTTAAAGCCCGGTTTTTCACGGTAATTTAAAAAAATCATTTTTATGTACAGAAAATGGACGGAAAAGGAATGTTCATTTCTATAGTTTTGTTTCGATGCCGAAACTGGATGAACGAGATCAAGCATTTTACACTATCATTTCGTTTTCTGCTCGAAATCGTGACGAAAATGTTTTCTCTGGATGCCGGAAAAAGCGCTGAAAATCAAAACAGCTAAACATCGCATCTACATACTACATACATTTATTTGTACTGAAATTGTGTATGATCCGCTGGCAGTTAATTAACAATAACAATAATAATAGTAATAATAATAATAACAAAAATAATAATAGAGTACGATAGAAAACGCAATAATCATGGTACCTCTAATATTAAGAGTTATAACAATTATTTCAACTCTGATATACAATTGATATACAATTCTATGTTGGTGATACTAAAAATCAATACAAGCTTCATAGATATCGGGTAAATTAGATCGAAAAAATAAGCAATTATCACGTTCACTACACTTCACTGCACTGCACTGCACTGCACTGCACTGCACTGCACTGCACTGCACTGCACTGCACTGCACTGCACTGCACTGCACTGCACTGCACTGCACTGTTTTGCTTTGAATTACACTAAACAGCACTTCACCACACTTCACAGCATTTAGTACTCATTTAACATCTATTATTGTCTGCTTGTTCTAACTTATTTCTTAAACTACGGGCACTTAGAGGAAAGGTTTTGAAAGTTTACAAATGTGGTTACAAATTAATTTAGGTTATTAGGATCGAGCACAAAACGTTATCGAACGAGATCGAACATTAGAACACAGTGAATGTTTCTTGCCACTCTTATCACTTCACACTACAAATCAACACATTAGAACGTTCTCAAAACTGCACAAAAGGAATAAATCTCGACACAGTCATAGCAAACGGGGAAAAATTCCGGAAAGTGACGCCAGGAGCGAGGTAGTGAAACCTCGGGATGGAATCTATACATAAAAATGGAGCAAGCGTTATATTTCTGAACATTATATTATATCTGCGTTATATTATATCGCGTGTGTGATTCATAATTTTTCTGTACCGATTCAAAATGATGAGAAAATGACCGTGTATATCGGCCTCGCGATGGCGGCCAACGCTTCCCCGAAATGATTGAATATTTTGCATCAATAAAAGAATTACGTTTTCAACCTCATATATGGATCATTAACACGTGCCAACCCCGCTCTCCTGAAGGTCGTTCGCCACTTATTTGAAATCGTGATCTATAAAACTGTGAAAATATTTATAAATGGATGAACGCCAAAAAACAGCAAAGGACAACCCTGTTAGCAGGAAGTGAAACGGCCGTGTGCAGCGAGCCCACGGAGGAAGCCAACCACCATTCATTTGCTCGTGATGCGGACGTCACGTGTTCCTTTGCACGCTCGAGCACCTCTGCGGGGCCAATAAAGAATGAGGCAATCGATAATCTATTATCAGGAGTCGTTAAGCGCAGCCGCGAAGCGAATGGGGGCGGGGCGGGGCGCGGTGGCCGGCAGGCAGAAGAGGTGCCAGGGACACGGAGTAAGATACGTAGGTGTATAAGCTAGCCACCTTTGGGGCAAATTTTCTAAAGCCAGTTTGAAGCTAGTTCGTCGCTTGTCCGTACGATCGGTGCACGATCGGTTTGGGTCCTGGTGTAAGATATGCATCTTAAGATGACATCTTAAACTGTGGTTATTACACAGTTCTACAAAACATTTCCTACCCATTTTCGTAACTGTTCGCTTTGGACTTTACCAATTCCACTGCGAAGCGACAAATCGCTGACTTGAAATTAGAAATCAGCTGGGCATAGCTGTCGAATGGATGGCGACCAATCACGACCTTACCCAAATGAGACCCAAAGATCGCAGCGCTTATATTCGAGAACTGTGAGAAGTAGCCTCACATAAGCTTCAGTTTTAGATCGGGAGTGAACACACCTATATATCTTGCACCGTGGCCAGGGATCGGAGGACACCGCGCCGGGAGCGCTGCGTGATTCGCGAACGTCCGTCGGCGCCCGTGACTCGTCAGCCCGTCCCACGAACGGTAGCTTCCCGGCGATCGACCACACGGACGGGGCAGGCGGCGCGGCGTGGGGAAGTAAGAGCGAACAGGCGGGAAGGGCCAAGACTACACGTGTGGACAGATGACAGGATGGTCAGTTGATTGAGGGAGATACGAAAGGAAGGGACCCTGGATGGAATAAGAGTAGACGAGTGGACAGATGGTCAATAGAGAGAGGCAGTGTAGTACAAGAAAATACGGAAGAGGTGAGAAGGAAATATTGATTACTTCGTGTTACCGGGCGAGCGAACTTCAACTACCATTATACTGCGATTTCTCTAACTTTGCCCCTCAAGGCCACTCGAACCCCATCTTTGCGATGGAATATGTCACGGTATTTCGCGTCTTTCTCGGTCTTGCCGGTAGAAGTCGCATGATCGCTAGCACCGATATGGTCGTGATCATGCGAAATCTAGCGGAACGACTGAGAAAGACGCGAAATGCCGTGACATATTCCATCGCGAAGATGGGATTTGAGTGGCCTTGAGGGGAAAGTTAGAGAAATGGCAATATAGTCCCGTGCAAGGAGGTGGCGGTTTTCTTCTCCGCTACAACGTCAGATCAGTCGCCATTTCATTTGCGTTCCCCTTCTCTTCCACTTCTTTGTATTGATAATGTTTGACCCTTAGCCGTCATCGCAGTTGAGACTTTCTGGGTTCGCTCAATCGCTTAAGGCGTGTGTCGCCGTGGCCCCTAGCTTTGCACTCCCAAGCGGAACTGCACAACATGCTTCCCTCTTAAATGTTATTACTCTGTGTTGATGTAGATTCAAGTGATTAAGGGGGAGAGCAGGCCCTATGATCTGACCCTCGCCATTAATAAAGACGTTGTTGTTATTATTATTTTCCATTACATTACGGCTAAAGATTTCATGAGTCGGCTGAATATAAAATCTACTCCAGGTTGCAACCAGCTACCTAAGGAGCAGATCTAGGGACTGTCGGTGCCTCTACAATACTCTGCGCAAAATGTGGGCTGTTCCAAATAAAGCAATTTCTTGCACTTCCCAGTCTTTTGAATGACCTCGAAGTTTAGCCAAGTTTTGGGGCACAAATCCCAAGAGCTCCGATTACCATCGGTACGACATTCGAAACGGAAGAGATGGCTGCAGGTTTAGTTTGGGTATGGTAAAGAAGGGAGAAGAGCAGCCGCTAGAATTCTCCAGACAGCGCCGAAATTCGATTCAGCTACACAGCTAGTTGCCTCGTGGCTAGCTCTTGGTCAGCGTGCTCGCTTTCCACTACGCGGCCCCGCCTTCGATTCCCGGTAGAGGCAAGACTATAGCGTGCGTTTTCCTTGCAATGTCCCAGGATATGTTGCTGTGTGACGATGAGAAAATTCACTTTTCAGGTTGAGAAGACCAGCATTCGGCGTGGGGATGTCTACGTGCTAACCACACATATCCCCTTAATCCATGGCCGCGAGGCAGGGACATCGCGTCGCCGGTAGGCCTGCGCCCGTTCACGGGCTGTCGTACCAAATACGTACGAACAGCTAGTGTCGCAAAATTCCCCTCCGTCGGAAGTGGAAGCATTGTATCACCCGCTCTGAGTCGCTGAGGAGACGGCGGCAGTGCCGGCAGTGCAGGCTGTGTGGAAACTCAGAGGTCGAACGATTGAAATTTCGGAGGCTTTTTGAAAGGTTTTGCTTCTACTTCACTTCTTGATCGAAAAGTATATATTTTCCTCGTAGAATTCAGTGCTCAACTTTTAATATTACGTATTATTAAAGACAGAAATCTCGCTTTTCCATAGTCAATTATTTACGAATGTATATTCACATGCTGAAGTAAAGTATCCTTTTACTCACTTGCAAAATAATCAGGATTTTATTAAAATAATAAGCAATTATACAGATAATAACGTCGATTATACGAGTTTGGGAAACTTTGCTAAGAGAAACGACTAAAATGATACACATGTGAGTACAATATAATAATTCATAGGTCATATTATTCACTCAACATGATTTTATACTCCTGAAAGACTTTTTGTGACTTAACAAATCCTTCCAACGCGATGCAGATCTACCAAACTTTTCTCATGTAAATCATAGTCGAAAATTCATATTATTTGAAAAACGTTCTAGTGTAAATTATTTGCCTTAAATCGTCAATAACTCCTCTCTGATATTTTAATTATATAATAAATTTCTAGCATGTAATTTCTTTTTCGATTAAACAATGTTGATTAACCAATTTGTTCCCGTTGAAAAATTACTAGTGTAATTTATTTGTATGAAGTTAATAACTATAAAATATTTTATTTTCATATGATTATTATTATATAGTATTTAATATTATCGTCATAAACATTCACACGTAAGATTTCAGAGTCGTAGTTTTTGTCTAATAATTTACGTAAACATTCCCAGTCGGTTTTCCTATGAAATGTTGCCGGCACTGACCCAGCAAAGGGAGACAATTCATTCCATTTTGTATAAAAATAACAAAAGGATTTCCAAATCCTGTTTCTCTTCTCAGCTATTTCTTTTATTGACTTGCCTAACTTTTTCTTGCCTTCTTGCATGTATTTGATAGAAAGTACAGTCGTGATCTGACATATTTACGTTTCACGCTACATGCGCCGGCCAGCGATAATTAAAAATCGATATCAGCGCCGCTCAATTTACGATCGACTGGCTTGCAACGCGTCTCGATTTTCATTTACAACTCGCACAAGCTCCACCCCTCCCCCACTCACACAAACGCCTACGTCCATTGCTGCGGGTAATAACCGGAATAAAACCACTCCGTCTGCGGTGCAGTGGTCGTAATGCCTTCTCCCAGTGCAGTGCCTCTGACCGGGAGGTCCTAGGGTTTCTATATACCTACTAGTTCGAATTCACTCACTGTCTGCAGGAAACGTCTGGCGGCCAGCTACAATGATCGCTAGTTTTCCGTGATTTCTCCGATCGGCATCCGGCGAATGCCGGAGCAGTTCCCTAACAAACGGGCCTCGGACAGCGCTCGATCTTTCCTTCCTCTTCTATGTCCCATCCTTACCCCTTACTTAAACACTCACGTACACTCACATGCACTAAACTATCGCACTTGTCGGGCGACCAATCGGCTGCGGCCGTGCTCTGCTGGTGGGAGATCCTGGTTGGGAAAAGCCCATGCATGGGTCGTCGCCGGATCTCGCCATCCAGCGGGAGAATATGACCGCCACCTGCCGCGATAAAAAACAAGCAATACACTTCCGGGACTAATGAGCTTATCAGTTAGCGCGCCCGGCATCACTGACTGAATGCGAGGGAGGGAGGTGGTGGTTGAGCGGCGCCCCTGACGAAGCGCCTCGGGCTGCGACCGCAGTAACGCAATTTGCGCCCGCGAGGAGCAAAGGGTGCGGCCTCTCGCGCTTCAGCCACGCGCCCTCGACCGCGCCGTTTTTTAAATATAAATTTATTAATGAATGTGTGTGTGTATATATATATATAGTTATATATATATATATATATATATATATATAGTTATATATATATATAGTTCAGTATTATATATACATCAATATGTATTTTTTCCGACTTATATTTAACTTAAATGCTAATCTTAAACCTATATCTAACTACACATGAATAGGAATCTCAGAGCACCGATGGAATTAATTCAGGTCTGAAAATGTGCTTAGGAATGAATGTAATGGGTATCTATTTTTTATTCGGGAGCTGGTAGGTGGTGGCTAAGTCGTAATGGGTTGCTTGGGTTACGGAGTTTATTTTGGAGAAAAAATTGTTTGATAGGAGCGCAGTATGGTGAACTATAGGGGGTAAATTCAATTCTTTGTGCAGTTGAGAGTTTCAGATAAACCAGGGTGCATGAGTGGCAAGTCTGTGGAAGTGGTTTTGGATGATCTATAACTTGTTGATGTTGGTTTTAGAGGAATTGATCCAGATCGGGCATGCATAAAGCATTAGAGGTCGGATTATTGATTTATAAAGGGTGATGGCGTTGTTTAATGATAGCTTACTATTGCGATTTAAAAGTGGCTTCAGTTGAAATAGTTTAATTTTGGTTTGCTGTGTTTTTACTGTTATATAATTTTTCCAATTGAGTCTGGTGTCAAGATTCAGCCGTAGGTATTTGGCAGATTGATTGTGTGGAGTCCATGGAATTGGGTGATTGTTTATTTGGAGTGGAGTTGGTGTTGAAAATGTCGACCGCACCTTGTTCGTCCTCCCGGAACCACTCCCAAGGCTTCACACCAAGTGAAAGCTGACAAACCACTTAGCCACACAAATTCATAAAATACTCGAGCACTTATTTTAGTTATGTGATCCAAAAACAGTAGATTAAATAGTAGTTTATGCAATTAGTTTATAATGTTAAGCTTTATTGCATGAGTACTTGTTTTGAAAACGAGCGACGTTAAGAGCGAGTTTTCAAATTTGTACGAATGCAATAAAGCAACATTATAAACTAGTTGCATACGCTATTTTTTTGTATGACAGCATTATAAATATACAAGAGAATCAAACTTAATTTGGCGAAACAATTTTCCTGTGATGTCTGGGATATTTGACATCCGTGCGAGAAAACGGTGGACGGCTGTTCATTTTGCGCCTACCTCTCCCCGATTCTCTCGCTGCGATTGGCTGAATGTGTGTTAACGCAATCATTCGTGCCGTAAAATCTTATACGTCATCATTTGTGCCATAAAACGCCCTATTATGAACAACTGAATTATGCCCGATTGTGAATGATTTCTTGCAGCAGAAAAGGCCGTTTATAATGCTGGAATACAAAAAATGCATTACTTTACTGGACAGCCTCAACTCATCCCACAGTGAATCGGTAGAGCCCGAATGCCAGTGCGAGCGTCGAGGAGGCGTGGGAAAGGAAGATGATCTCAACTGATTTGAAAGAAAACGCTTCCCACCAATTTCCACTATCAAGAAATCCCTTAACGAGATAACGTGAAGCCCAGTAAATTCGCCACACCCTGTCATGCACATGTAGCACTTGCGGTGAAATTAATTTTCCCGAGTTTCCCTTTCGTTGCGCTTCAAAATCAGATATAAAATACCGTCTGAGGAAGATGCGTGACCGTGAGAACACAAAAAAGATTGTGGTTATTGCTGGAGATATTGATCATAAAATTAACGCGTCGAATTGGTGGGTATTTGTATGTTGTGTGTGTTGGGTACATGCACCCAGAGTCAGTGTCGGTCGCACGCAAACCGGATCGGAACTAGTCAAAGTATATCTGCGATTGTTACTATTTCGTTACTTTGAAATTAATATATGACTCGACATTTAAGTTGTTAATAACTGTGACCAGCAAAACAAAGCAGACAGTAGGTAACATTGAAAAACAAAAAAAAACAAAAAAAACAAAAAAACATTCATGTAGTTCAACTCTTCATATAAATGAACTGAAGGAAATTAAATAAACAAGAGGAATGGTGTCAGTACGACAGCAGAAACAATGACAGAATTGCGGTGTGTTCCGTACAGAAGACACAATGCATTGCACTTGCGGAAGTCTTCGTCTAATTATTTTTATACATGGAGTGGCTGGGGAATAAAAATTCCTTTTCAAAATTCTATAAGAAGGAATGCTACAGCAACATGTTCTTTGTCCTGAGGCCTGAGTCTCGCCGCATAAAATAAGACATTAATTAAATTCAATATAATTCAATTCAATTCCTCCTCGGCTGCGGCGGGCGAGAAGGAATGGGGGAAATCCTGGCGGGTGTGCCATGAAAATGAAAACCGCGAAATCTCGCTACGGTAACGTGATTACGGAGCGCTATTTTGAGAATGTATTACATCTAAATTGACAATCTAAAGTCCTTTTATTAAAAAAACTTAACGCTGATAGTGAGAATCATTTCTAAGTGTGAGCATCGCGTGCAATTAAAATGCGTTTACTAACTGCAGCAACAAGCCACTGTAAGGGAATTTATTTATCGGTCGTCACACTTAAAAAGGAATAGGAATGAACTCTATGTATAGTGTAAAGTGAAGGTACATTTTTATAGGTTTGTTATTCGGACTTGATGGTTCATGGATGAAATGTGGGAAATACAGAATGCAGCTTTGAAGCTCTTTAATAAACGTGATTTACAGTCTTTTTTTCGGAATATTGGAAAGAAAATTAACCCTGAAATATGATCGCCTACCAATCATTCGGACACTTGCCACTAACGCGCACTTGGGCCAAGTCACAGCTCAGTTTAATGGTCATCGATTTTTCGGATCGTGTGAAGAAAACGAGGAAGCATAATAGGACTCCACGTGCTTCTTCCCTACTTGCATGTTTGATGGCGACGTACCCCGTAGGAAGCAATTTTGTTGGAAAGGCTGTTCGAATTCCCCGCCGTGGGTTCCCCTCAAGACGCTCGTGCCCGTTGCTCTTCCCCTCCCAAATATTCGCCTTCTGCCGCGCCTTCGCCTACACCACCGTGCAAGATAGTGCCTTGCCAACTAGAAAATTAAAGAATAATTAAAAACTATCAATCCACCGGAGCACAATCTTATCCTATAAAAAAAAGATTGTGCTCCCCCCGCCTTTGGGGCAAATTTTCTGAAGCCAGTTTGGGACTAATTCCCCGCTTGTCCCTTACCACGGTGTAAGATACAGAGGTATGTCAACTAGCTCCCCGCCTTTAGGGCAAATTTTCTGAAGCCAGTTTGAGGCTAGTTCCTCGCTTGTCCGTACAGTGCGCACGATCGGTTTATGTAGCGGTTTAAGATATACATCTTAAGATGACATCTTCAACTGTGGCTATTACACAGTTTTACAAAACATTTTCGTAACTGTTCGCTCTAGACTTTACCAATTCCACCGCGAAACGACAAATCGCTGGCTTGAAATTTGAAATCAGCTGGCCACAGAGCTGTCTTGTGGATCACGTCCTTGCCCAAATGAGACCCAAAGATCGCAGCGCTTGTATGGAGAACTGTGCGAACTAGCCTCACATTCAGTTTCAGACTGGGAGTGAACACAACTACTCATCTTCTTACTTCAGTCTTAACAAAAGTAAAGAATTTCTGTATTAAATTATTTTAATCATTTAATTAACAATATTATTACGAACTTGTTTAGCTCAACTTCATCTTGTTCAGCTCGGGGTAATGCGTAGATCTTGCTTACCGAAATATCTGTAACTAATAACATTTTTACGTTCACATGCCAATGAGTGCCAATTATTGATATTATGTAAATATTTATGAATAGCTCCATTGTACCGAAGCATCAGTACAGAAGATGTGACGTTCTTCCTTATTCGGCGCGACCGCGAGCTGAGCGCTACCTGTTGCTCGCGGAAACAGTGCACAGGCTGCGCGCGTCTGAGACACAAACAAACTGACGAACAGAGCCAAACCAACCCTACCACCAACCCTACCAATCGATTTAAGGGGGCCCGGGAGTTGTATGCTAAGCCACACCAACATACTAAGTTTATTTTCCTCGGGAACTAATCAACCAATTGAATTGAAAATTTCAAAGTTGTTTAAACATACACAAATGCGTATTTGTCGTGGTGTTTTTTGTTTTTTTTGTTTATATATATATATATATATATATATATATATATATTCAGTTTTTTTAAACATTTCTACAGGTATTTAAGCTGTCAGTTTGGCAAACTTCACACCTATGATCATTCAAGAAAAAAAATTCTCCTACAAATATCACAAAAGACTTAAACAAAGAATGTCAAAATGTGTATAAATGTGCACTTCAATAACAGAAAAATATTTAAAATCATCAATTAGGAAGAGAGAAAAAGATTCTTATTTTTGTATGGCTTAGCATAGACCTCCCAAACCCCGTAAGTCGAAGACTGGTTGTGATGTTTACAACATTTTGCAGTATTCGTGAATATTGTTTTAGTGAAAGTATTTAATTTATTTTTATATATTATATAACGGAGTTTTTGGTTCGGTTGCTTTTGAGGAGAGTGCGTGTAACGTTTCGGAAAATCACTGCTTTTGTTCAGAAGAATTTGTCTTGCAGGGTACAAGTGGTAGCTTCTCATTTTTCTGAAGGAAATCTATTTTCAGTATCGAACTTGTTTGTGATCGTTTGGACCGTTTCATTTCTTTAGAATTTCCTGTTTCTTAGTATTACGCTTTTATGAACTATTTTACTAAAAGTGACTATAGTACTAGAACGAAGGGCATCAAAAGGAATGGACGAAGTATGGTTTACTAATGAACGGTTAAATAATAGTTGTTTGCGCAGTTCATTATTTAATTCATTCTCCAGCTGGATTTAATTAACAAATTTTGTTTCCGGCGTTCTAGGAAAATAATTTTCGTGAAAAATGTATTACGTGTAGAATCATCCCAGCTTCAGTGTAAGTCTAAATGTAAAAAATATAAAACTGTAGCGAAAAACCGATGAACGACATCGAGAGTTTAATTACGCAACAATATTCGCCAGATCCGTGGAAACCACGGAATGTAATTGCAGCAGAGAATTAAAATGTGTCGGCGACGCGGCACGGCGCGGCCGAACAGTTGTGCGCGAGGGCGCGACTTGGAGCGGTTTGAGCTGCCGCTCGCGCTGTTTGCAGGATTCGCAGCGTGCTGGCTGTAAATATTTCAGGGCCTGCAAATGGAGTTTTTTACGGGGTAAGCGCTAACCGAGCGGATCGCTGGCGGGGCGCAGTGAGGTGAGGCGGAGTGGAGTGAGGCAGAGTGGTGTGGGGCGGAGTGTGATGGGATGTGGCGGGGAGGGGAGGGGGAGGTGAACGGAGGGGAGGGGAATGGGGGGGCGGAGAGGGGGTGGGGTGGGGCTGGGCTGGGCGTGGCACGGAGGGAGGGGAGAGGCGGAGAGGGATGGGGGCAGGGAGGGGCGAGTGGGGCGGGGGCGGGGGGAGGGTGGGGTGGGGCGGGCGGGGCCAGCCTTTTTGAGTGGAATTGCGGCGGCGGGCGGCACGGGAAACATGGCGGGGGCGGGTAAACAGCGCTCCTGGCGGACGAAATGTGCAAATTAATGAATTCAATCAAACGAGCGGCGCGGTGGAACGAGCATCGGCGCGCGCATTAGCACGCGCGGGGCGATGTGTGCTCTCCAACCGCCCTCCCTCGCCTCCTCCTCCTCCGCCGCGGTGCTCGGGACTTCTTTGCGATGACGTTGCCTCCTGGACGTTGGGTTCCGCTAAGAATCAAGGCTTCCACATTGCCATTGCTGCTTTGCTCTGAAATGGGGCTGTACTCAGCGTGGAAGTACGCAGTCTTTGGCGCCGGCACCGTGATGGGCACCATATGGTTCAGTTTTTTAATTCATAAATATTATCATCGGTAGATTACTTCTAAAGCTGCATTCTCCACTTCTATATCAACTGTGTAATGAATCACCTCATTAGTTCACATCATTTACCGCTTAGGAGGACTAACTTGCTAAGCTTGAGCATAACCATACATCGTTTAAAAACTATGCTCATTCTGCACTATTTTTGTAAAAAATGTTTAACTGAAGTTTTAATTTGTTTCTTTGTCTTTGAACTTGTTTCGCCTAAATCAATTTTACAATTTGATTCTTACTCTGCAATTACGAACCATATAGTTGAAACTTTGCTATCATTGTTAGTATTTACATTTATGTAACTGTTATCCTGCTTTGTTCACATCCTTATTTTATAATCAAGAATTTTATGTACATTCCTTTTAATTTCTTCTTCCTTTTGGGTATCGACAAACGACGCGTCGTACTGTATTGCACACGAGCTGTCTGTTCAGGTCAGCGAGATGTGGAAGTTCTGGTAGTTTAAACCATTTCTTTAATTGATGGCAATTAACTAAAAATTATCGGCCTTGTTTTCAAATAATAAACTTTTATTCAGAAATTAAATTTTAACGATTCTTAACAAGCTCATTTTCCGATTATAGTTTTCATAATCATCCTTCCTACACAATCAACTGAAATGTCAATGGCTTACGCAATATATTTGCGCGCTTTCCAAGAGTTCTGGGTTGAATCCCAGATGAAGAATGTCAAATGTCCACCACATCTCACTTCGGTCGCCGCGTTGATGTATATACTGCTTATTTAATATTTTCCGTTTCTGTTTATATTTTCAATATATATCAATAAGTTGGTTCATCATTTAAAAGGCAGAAAATGTTTCAAATAACAGTTTATATATTAAATAAAATACAAATTCCACACAACGTTTTGGAAACAGCTGGTTTCCATCATCAGGTGACCATCTCTCTCTCTCTCTTGGACATCTCACCTGATGATGGAAACCAGCTGTGTGCGAAACGTTGTGTGGAATTTGTATTTTATTTAATATATAAACTGTTATTTGAAACATTTCTGTCTTTTAAATGGTGACCAACTTATTGATACACATACTGTTTAAGTTGATATTATGTCAATTACTTCTTCTTCGCCGTTTGGTTGACCCTTAGGGGTGTCTTACGACGCCTAACTTCATCTTCCACTCTTCTCTATTGTTCCCAATTTTCGCATTATTGGTTGCTCAAAAGAATTGGCAGAAAATCCCTTTTCTGTAAAACTGTGCAAACTATTTCGATACAGGACGCAAAATCCTTTTTCAAAATTTAATATAGATTTAGAAAATGCCATTATTTGCCGCATTTGGACGACAAATGAGCCCTGAGAGGCGCTTTTGTAAAACTCGTGGGTGCCAAAGAATGCCAAAATATGGTACAATTTGACGCACCCCAGCTCCTAAATTACTTGCCCTACACTGAGATTTACCCGAGAGGCTGTATGCGCATTACTTTCTATCTTGCAGTTATGACAGAAATTTTCATTTATAAGAACAGGTTCAAAATGGCCATTTCCTGGAGTTCGTTTTAGAGGAATATTGCTGTTTTTTTCGAACGTTATTCGCGAATTTCTGGAAAACTAACCATTTGGTGGAAAAATACTATCACCAGTGTATTTGCCGTTGAATTTCAAGCTAGGGCGCTGATTTTCAGAGGTTTCTAGTTCCCGTGCAAAATCGCCAAATTCAACAGGTGGGGGGTGGGTCGTTGAATTGTTGCTTTTTTGTTGCTCAAAAGAATTGGGAGAAAATGCTCTTTTCCCAAAAAGTATATAAAATATTTCGATAGAGTGAACAAAATCCTCTCTCAAATTTAATAAGTGCCATTTACGTGCTTACTTAAATTTAAGACATTATGACACATTTAATTTTGTCGTTTTTTTTGCACAAAAAGCATTTGATACTCCAACTTCATGGCTGCATATGCTTGTTATTATTATTATTCCAATTAAAACGATATGAAACTCTGACGTAAACAAGTCCAAACGGCACCTACACTCATTAATGAGAACGTCCATGAACGCTCACAAAGAGGCCTTCTCCCAGAGCAATTCATTTAAAAGTTTCATCAAATAAATGAGTAAAAATCACAAACGCGATAATTAAGCGCTTTTGACGTGAGCGTGGCGACAGAAAAAACAATTAGAGCCGGCGTTCCACGCCAGCCTTGATGACACTGTTTCTCCCATTGTCCACGAAAAACTATTTCGTATTTAAGACCGCGTGAAGCTGTAAAAATACACCCCGTGCATGCAACGAAATTGACAGGCTACGTGTCGTAACACCATGCAATGTCACGTATATATAAACATTTTGTAGCACAGGAAAAATATCAGAAGAGTGAAGAAACCTTGAAAGAATGGAAAGGAGATGAGATGAGAGGAGAGGGGAAGATGGCAGGGAGAGAGGAGAAGGGAGGAAGAGAGGACATGAGAAGAGAGGAAGATAAGAGATAGGAAGAGAGGAGAGAGGAAGAGAGAATACGAAGCGAGAAAAAGGGAGGGAGAGAATAGAGGAGAGAAGAGTGAAAAAGAGGAGAGGAGAGGAAAAGATAGAAGAGAAGAGAGAATGACGGGAGAGAAAAGAGGAAGAAGGTAGAGGAAAAGAGAGGAAGAAGGAAGAAGAGAGGATAGAAGGAGAGGCAGAGAAGGAAAAAGGTAAAAGGAAAGAAGACCACCAGCGAAGAGGGGAGAGGGGATGGGGTGGGAGAAGAGAAGAGGAATGCTGAGGGATGGCCGAGGGGAAGAGAAGGAGAGGAGAGGAGAGGAGAGGAGAGGAGAGGGGAAGGGAAAGCGGTCAGAAGCCCTAACGCTGTTCCAGCAGCGCCCGCCCCAAGCCCTCTCGCCCTCTCGCCCCGCCTCACCCACGGGAGATTGGACGTCGGATTGCGCCGTAATAATGATCCTACGCGGCGATAGGCGTCGCTCGCGCGCGCGCCCAGCGCACCCATCCCCCGCCGTCCCCCCGCCTTCGCCACCCCCGCGCCGCCCCCCGCGCCGCCCCCGCGCCGCCCCCGCGCCGCCCCCTCCCCGCCCCTCCCCGCCCCTCCCCCGCCCCACCCCCGGCCCGCTACCGCCCCGCCCCCGCGCCGCCTCCCCGCGCCGCTCCCGCCCCGCCCCGACAACCCCGCCCCGCCCCCCGCGCCGTCCACCCCGCGCCGCCCCCCGCGTCAGCCACCGAACCGCCCGCCCGCGCCGCCCCCCCGAGCCGCCCCGCTACCGCCCCCCGCCCCGCTACCGCCCCACCCCGCCCCCTGCCCCGCCCCGCCCGCCCCCGTCCCGCTACCGCCCCTCCCCGCCCCCGCCACGCCCCCGACCTGCCCCCGCCTCGCCACCGCCCCGCCCCCGCCCCGCTACCACCACGCGCCGCCCCCACCCCGCCCTCGCCAAGCTACCGCTCCCCCGCCGCCCCCTCACCGCTCCCGCACTCTCGCGGCCCAGGGCTGCTTCCACACTCGGCACAAACTCTCCCACTCCTCCACAGACCGCGTACGAAATGCGGGCTCTAGCCGTGTAGCGGTACTGAAGGATATCGATTAAGGAAGGAAGTCGATTAAGTATTGTACCTATTCGTCTGGCACAAGACGCGGGCACGCGTATGCACAGATGCAATCCTTGTGAGGTAGAGAGCCTTTCTGAATTTGTAAAGTGAAAAATGTACTCACTCGCCTGGGGCAAGGCGACGTTTGGCACAACTGGCAGGACATTTCGTAAACTAAATCATTAATCACTTTATAGAGGCCCGCGAAAACCTAAATATCAGTTATTCGGAGTTTGCCTCCAAAGAGCCATAATAAATATGCCACAAGTCTTCTTTTCTAGAAGATGCCGAATCAAAATACCTCAAGAAAACTTGTTTGTGAAGATTTTATTGAGAGACAAATTGAATGAATATTGAATTTCTTAACTATATGCTTATTGATGAGTATGTACAGCAATTTTTCTGGATTATTTAAAATATTTTACAGATTAAATTAAATTATTAACTTACTTTATATTATGCTTGTTTTGAAATGAATTTGAATATTTCTTATATGTATATGGGTACACCTCATCATAAGAGGAACATTACGTAAAACCTCTTAACCTGCAATTACTACCACAATAACTAGTTTTCGTCCCGTGCCCCTGAAAAGTACGTCGTTTACTTTCGTATAGAAATGTTTTTAGAGGTCCCGCGTTTGACACATTCAGTTCGGAGAGCAACGAAATTATAAACAGTCTTTGCTCTCATAGCAATTCTACGCATTCAACAAAAGTAAACGTTTTGAGTAATTTGGTTACTTTTCGCGGTATTTCTACGCTACGTTCAGTTTGAACTTCTCTCCTGCTGTATTTTTCTCGCCTCCAAGAGCTGCTTATGCCCAAAACTTATTTCAATAGAAACTAATTTGCGAACGATGCTAGGAATATTAAGAAACGGTGGGGAGAGTGCTTTAAGCGTCCGCATATTTTCGATGAAGAGGGCGCCAACTCATTATTTTTCTTTGGCTACACTTGCGGTGCGGGAAGTTGCCCTGAGCGCGAGGCGCTTCGGCGTAGACATTCGGAGTGAAAGGGGCTGTAAGGGGGAAAGAGTCGCGTGAAAGGGCAGCGGAGGCCGACCCGCGGGCAAAGTGGATTCCATGCAGATTTGCTCCAACTTATTAAAAGCGCGGAAACAAATTTACCTCCCAAAGAGCGGTTATATATTCGGACAGTGGTTGACCTGCCAGCCCTCCCGAAGTTATCGCTCTGGACGTCGGATTTCGCTTTGGCTGACGCGGAATTCCATTCGTAGCTGCGTTGGTAAACGTTCGGTTTTGTGTTATTTGATGTTTGTGAATTGTTTACAATTAAGACACAACACCCCGAAAACATCTGACGCCAAACCCTCCGCGGGTTTCTAAATGGAGAAGATTTAGGCTCTTGTAAAGTACATCGAAATTCACGACTTCGTTGATTGATGACGAGCAGGTCGATGAAAAATGTACTTTTAATACTTTAAATTAAAAAATAAAGATTTTTTCATCAATGAGACAACATTCTTTTTCAAAGCTTGACAAATTTATTTCCTGAAATATAGTCGTACAACATAACTTTATTCTTATCTGCATTCTTCTCAATGGAAATCCTCTGTTTTTTCTGCAACCCGCTTCTTCATCATTGTTGAATTATAATGTTGCATTGATCGACATCGCTGTAAACACGCGTCACAAAATAAATGGTTTCCTGCTTTATAAGTTACTTGTATCAGCTACAGTTCCGAACCGCTTTGCGGAAACGAATTAACTGGAGTGTCTTCCTCTAACTGTAATATAACGTTTACAATTTTAATACAACCACTAATTTTAAAACTTTCGTTAGTGACACAATCTCGTAAAATTTACTCCTATTGGAACAAATTTTGTAAATGCTTTCGAAGTAAATGTTGATTTCATACGTAATAAGCAAGATGGGTTATTTTACCACCAATAACTTTTGAATGAATACTGCAAAAAACTTGGACGTCATACTGCAGTCGGAGTTAATGTCAACTAGACCGAGATGTTTAAAGAAGATGTTTTCAAGTCAGCGTTTTTAATTAAATGAGTGGGTTTAAAGGAATCTCTTGGAGTACAAAAGAGAGAATTTTCAAAGGAAAGAAAAGAAAATCAGAGTTGCACTGAGAAGAGAAGATACCAGTCACCTCAACTAATTATGAAAATGGAAACGCCCACAGGACGAACAGAGATGCAATTCTCAAGGACCTTCTAAAACAAACATAACCGATTGAAAAAGTTTAGAAGTAAAGTTAAAGTAGTAATAGAAGGATGCAGAAATCAATACGTATTTAAAAGCAAAACGTTAATGGCCCAATATTTCACCTGCTCATCAGTTGTAATTCATTGAAGCTGTTTTCATCTGCACGATGAATTTCTCACAGCACGTTTGTTGGTTAATGTAACCAATGCATTACAGAAACACGAAAATTCTGTATCTTAACTTTTCTTTGATTAATTAATTTCAATAGTTTTTCTAAATTACAATTTGTATTTTTCTAAATTATAATTAGTAGCGTTTTCTAAATTAGAATATTTGTCCTTTCTATTACCTTTTCTCGTTCAAGAGTTTTCTATTACCTTCTGTTACCTTTCGATTATATTCTGTCCAAGAGTTGTCGCATCCTGAAATTTCGAGTATATTGTAAACATCCAGCAACAGATTCGAGTATATTGCGAATAGTGACAATTTTGGAACGGTAACCGCGCTGTTCGTCGGCCTAATGACGTTGCCTAAAGACTTCGACGAGATCCCAAGTCACGCTCCGTGCGCAGCAGCCTCCCTCCCGCGCGCCCCCGGTGGGCGCCAGCGAAACTTCCATTCACCTTTTCGGGCGCTCCGTCCGCATTGAGGCGCGCCCACACGAGGCGTCTTCTCGTTCGATTTTGCGCATGCGTCCAACGCTTGCGTCTAGCGCATGCAATAGCGCAAGCTTCCCAGAGCTGACGGGAATCTCGTTCGTCTTTCTCGTGCACTTCCTCCAAAGAACGTGTATTTCAGAGGGAAGTCATCGGGAATACCGAGCCGTAAGAGTTCTTTGGTAGTTACCTGAGTTATTTTCTACCGTCCGTTTGTGTTTTATTGCGAATTTGTTGCATATTATTCTTTTATTATATATTTACGGTAATATCAATTTTCAATACATACATTTATTAAGATAAATAGTGGAAACTAGTAAAAAGGAACATGTGATAATTTCCATTTCTATTTGGTGTGTTGCAGAGACAAGAAAATAATATTTAGTTCTCCCGAATTCTTATTTTATTTTTAGGTAATGTCAATTTCGTAATTTGACTCTCGAAATTTATGTAATATATTTAAGTATTATTTATTATTTTATATTTAGCTGAAACAGTTAAATGCAATAGCTTTCATTTATGGCTATGTATTTTCAGAATGTCTTGAAAACGAACTCACTATTCAGTTCATTGAAGATTACAGAGAAAAGGAAGTTTTTCTCTTCTTTCGACTGATTACAAAATAAGCTGCCAAATTGCCGTGCAAATAGCTGCTAGATCCATTGTACAAAATGGAACAAGCACCGCACACTGTTGCAACGTGTGGACAAAGTAGCGCACGTTCATCTTTCCACTTCGCGAATGCCATTTTATTCTCGTGACGCACAGAGAAGGCTCATCGTGTGGACGCGCCTTTTATGCCTTTCACTCTTCCCCCGTGTTCATTTCGCCTTTGCGCCGGGAGCCGGCCGCGCCTGCCCAAAATGTTGATTTTGCGAAAAATCAGCGCCGTGAGGCTTCCGCCCGCGACGTCCGCGCGACACACAAAGCGCCCCGCCCCGCCCCTCACCGCCCCGCCCCGCCCCGCCCCGCCCCGCTCCGCCCCACTCCGCCCCACTCCGCCCCGCTCCGCCCCACTCCGCCCCGCTCTCCCCGCTCCGCCCCGCTCCGCCCCGCTCCCCCCGCTCCCCGCGCTCCGCTCCGCCCCGCCCCGCCCCGTACCGCACCGTCACGCCCTGCTCCGCCCCGCTCCCTCCGCTCCGCCCCGTCCCGCCCCGTCCCGCCCCGTCCCGCCCCGCTCCACCCCGCTCCCCCCGCTCCGCCCCACCCCACTCCGCCCCACCCCACCCCTCCCCGCCCCGCCCCATATGCCCAGCCAGCCCCGCCACGCCCCGCTCGCACCACCCCACCCGCCCCGTTCCGCCCCGCTCCACCCCACCACACCCGCTCTGCCCCCTTATTAGCACCCCGGCCCGCTCCGCTCCGCCACGCCCTGCTCCGCCCCGCTCTGCCCCGCTTCGCCCCATCCCGCCCCTCATTAGCGCCCCGCCCTGCCCCTCTTTAACGCCCTGCCCCGCCCCTTGCGACTAATGAGGCCCCTGGCGGCCGCGGGCGCGCTGTTGCCAGGTGTCCTCCCGAAAGGGGGTTTCTTAGTGTTTAGTGGATGTTTGAGGGGGCAAGAGTATTAGGGGGATTTTGTTACGGGAGGGATTTCATTGAGATTTTTTAATTTTATCGTTTTACTTTTTCGCTACAAATTAAAAAGTTATGTAATGCTGCGCGAAAAGACGGTGATATTTCAGCAGAAAAAATCTTATTCCAGGGCTCTGGTAACGAAAAAGTTAATAAATCCAGTTGCTGAATTTAGGGGAAAAAATCCTCTAACACGTGGTGTAGCCAGAATCCATGTTTTGTGGGATACCTAATAATAGAATGACGGCAAAACATTGTTTGTCCTTCCGTCTGTCTACAAGGCTAGCGGCTTAACCGTTAAACCGATTTTTTTCAAAATTGATATTCTCAAATCGATTTCGCTGATGTCGCGGCCCTTTCAGTTTGAAACCGATATTTTAATTTTGGATGGCACTTTACGAGAAGCTCCTGGGACATTTCCCAAATTTAAAAATAAATGGTTTCATCGTTTTTGTTTGTTTGTTTTTGTTGTTTTTTAAATTTTGTTCCATAGTGTTAAGGACGTTTAAGAGAATGGTGAAAGTCTTGTTTTCTTTGAAAACTCTGTTCGGAAATTGCCAAAATTCAATTTTTTTTCGGCGTCTTCATACAACTACAATTATGAAGAAAGATTTTTTCCTTTAATGGAAATCTGTTCCTTAAAGATGAATTTTTAAATAAGCTCATGAGCAATTTTTCCAAAAATTGGGTACTTTTCGCGTAATTTTGCGTGAAAGTTCGGGCGAGAAAGTGCGTGCTGTTTTAGCACCGCTAGTTAAAATATTTATTGTGTGTCACAAAATCACAAACCAAAAATTGTCCCTATGATTACTGCAGATATATTTATTCAAATATAACTAAACGTAGTAAAAACACAGGTCCAAGCCGGGGCGGTCTTGGACCGAAGGATCGTGGGGTCGAATCCCGCCTCGGGCATGGTTGTGTGTTGTCTGTGTGTCCCTTGTGGTTGGCGTCAGGATGGGCATCCGACCGTAAAACATTCGCCAAGTCTGTACAAACTTGGAGTGTGTGAAAATTAATAAAAATGAGCACATACCCATTAGCACCAATCCCGTAGTAACGGGATAAGACAGAAGGATGAGGAAAAAAGGAGGAGAGGAGGGGAAGAGGAGGAGAGGAGGAGGAGGAGGAGGAGAAGAGAAAAGGAGAGTTTTCGCCGACTAGAAAGGCCCCCGCGCTTCCGTGAGTAGCAGAGCTCGCGGGGGCGCTTCCTCCGCTGCCGCCGCATCTGCAGCCGCTGACTCCGCGTCGCCCGGACCGCAACACCTGCCTCGCCCTCCCTACCACCCACCCCTCCCTCGCCACCCCCACCCCTCCCTCGCCCCCACCCCTCCCTCCCTCGCCCCCACCCCTCCCTCCCTCGCCCCCCTCGCCCCCCCTCCCTCCCCTCCCTCGCCCACCCTCCCTCGCCACCCCTCGCCCTCCCTCGTCCTCCCTCGTCCCCCCTCGCCCTCCCTCACCCCCCACGCCCTCCCTCGCCCTCCTCGTCCTCCCTCGCCATCCATCGCTCCCCCTCGTCCTCCCTCGCCCCGATGCGGTAACGAGGCCAGGTCGAAATCTTACTTTCGCCTCCCTCCCCCCAACCTCTTCCTTCTCTCGGCGCATAGTTTGAATCCGGGAAACTTCGGCTTGTTCCGTGAAGTGAAGCGCCGAACGAGTGATTACGGAATGTTGTTGACTGTCGAGAATATGAGAGAATGGAAGTTTTCGAGAGCTATTACGTTTTAGGAGTATTTACATTTCAAGTTGATCGTTATCCAATATTCTGTCGGGTTTAAGCAAACAAACTTTTTAAGATGTCTAGCAACGTAGGCGAATACATGTTAAGAAGTTTCAGATAAGCGCGCTGAAAATACTTCTGGGGCGATATGTCACTGTTCTTCATGATGCTCAGAATTTTTTTGAAGATCATTCACGTATTTTCGTCCAAATAGTGTACAGTATAGTCGTATAGTATAGCCGTATTTTCTTCCAAATTTTGTATAAAAATATAACAATTCATTCATGGGACATTGTATGGAAGTGTAAGTATTGGATCCGTAGATTGCGAAGTTCTTGAAGCATGCTTTTATTGTGAAGGAACAGAAAAATAGTGCGTTCACTTTTATTACTATTTAATCCTTTGCACTCGTTATTTTGCACTCGTTTTATTTTCACTATTTAACCCTTTGCACTCGTAAGCAACGAGTATAATGCACGTCTAGAAGCTCGTACGGCATGTCAGACATGACATGAGAATAATGGTTACTAGCTCGAATCAGTACGTAATATGACACGTCCTACAACTCGTAGGGCATGAATCAGTTGCCACACCAAAATCTCTAATTAATTCGTAGGGCATGCCACAGACGCCCACTTATTTTCCTGGTATGTAAAATAATGTTCTCATTGTTGAATCGTTCCGGGCTACTATTCTATTTTTGAACAATGTTGACGCAATAATGTGAGAACGAGCTGGAACGAGGGAATGCTGAGTATCGACTTCGAGCTGTGACGCCTTTTTGTATTGTCATCTTGGATATGCATTACAATTTGTGGGACCTGGCAGTGCTCGGAAACCTCCGATCTCAGAGTACATTCGTGGGTGGCACGTCACATATGCCCTATGAGTGCAAATGGTTAGTATTGAACATAACACAATATTTACTTCGCTAGAAAATAGCCTGCACCACTCGAATATTCTTTCATCCGCTGTGTCGACAGTTAATGCCCTGAGAGAGTGACGCGCCCAAGGAAAACCTTTGAGGGCGTCGGCGGAGGAGAACGGCTCCAGCGACTGCGCACTATACTGCGATTTCTCTAACTTTGCCCCTCAAGGCGACTCAAATCCCATCTTCGCGCTGGAATATGTCACGGTATTTCGCGTCTTTCTCGGTGTTGCCGCTAGAAGTCCCATGATCGCAAGCACTGCTTGTCACGGTCGCGATCATGCGAAATCTAGCGGAACGACTGAGAAAGAAGCGAAATACCGTGACATATTCCATCGCGAAGATAGGATTTGAGTGGCCTTAAGGGAAAAAGTTAGAGAAATCGCAGTATAAACGCCGTCATTCGCTCCGGCGCGCCGCGGCGGGTGGAGCGGGGCGGGGCGGGTGGCGGGGGCGGGGCGGGTGGCCCCGCAGGATGCTTGAGAGGCTGGCGGCCGGCGCCAGAGGGGATGGGCGGCGCGAAGTCAAGGTTTTGGGGATGTGTACGTTGGAGTCACATGGGCTTCCGGTCGGTGGGGATGGGTGATAGGCGATGGGGGCACTGGGATTGGAGATGTCGGATTGTTAGAGATGGAGGATGTCGGTGCGATGGGGAGGGGAGATGTCTGATTGTCAGAGAAGAGGGATGTTTGGGTGAGGGAGATGAGAAATGTCGGCGTGACGAGATGCCTGATGAACCGCAATGTGGACAGAATGCTGGCATCGGGATGTCGCTGTGTGCAGCGGCTGAGAGAGGCAAAGTTCCTCTCACTCGACGGCGCATGCGACAATGAACGCGCGCCCCGGAGGAGACTTACCAACCCAACCCATCCGATTTCCGCGCGATGAGAAGGAAGTCACGAACCCCATATGTCCTATAAAATCATGTTGTAAGTGCTATATGATGTAAATACTTATAATTTTCCAATTATGTGCACGTATTAAATTAGCAAATCACTCTCTTGTATTGTTTACTGTATGTATTGTACATTTACTTTTATATTAACAAAATATAAAATTTAATTTATAGATAGAAAATATAATAATAATAATAATAATAATAATAATAATAATAATAATAATAATAATAATAATAATATAAATGAATATAAAATCGCTTTATTTGGAACAGCCCACATTTTGCGCAAAGTATTGTAGAGGCACCGACAGTCCCTAGATCTACTCCTTAGGTAGCTGGTTGCAACCTGGAGTAGATTTTCTATTCAGGCGACACATAACATCTTTAGTCGTGATGTAGTGAAATAATAATAATGAATATATTAGTTTTATTAGAAACCACAGAACTCCAAGGTTTTGATGATGTATTGAAATTTGAATTTGTCGACGATTTTCTAGGTCACCTCCCCAGGTTCTCTACTGAGTAGTTGTCTCGCAATAATAGTACTTGTCTTGAATTGTCTATATGGTATTTGGTCATAGTTTGATTCAAGAGCCTTACACTCAAAAAAGGGTTATCAAAATAAAATGCTGTGCTCATCAATTTCTCTGACATTTTGACGCGTTTCACTGACGCGGTCTAAGTTGGAATTATTGAGCTAAAGCAAGAGCGCGTTTTTTACAATATTCGAATTCCGCGCTAAAAATGTTGGCCAATTTCTCTCCTGTAACGGCGACCGCGTTTTGTCTCCGCCACTCGCCTCGCCTGCGCGATGGGTGCGAAGTGGCTGTCCAGTCGTGAGGCGAGGGACGTACGGTGGCAGCTGGGGCGAATGGGGACAGGGTGGCTGCGAATCGTCGACCGACATGTGGATGAAGAGGAAATGGGTGACGGTCGTTGTTCAGGTCCTCTTGACACCACTTCCCTCCTTAATGTATCGCAACTTCGACATCTTTCCTTCAAGTCTAAGGGCCAGAATCAATTAATAATGTGATTTGTACTATACAGAGTGTCCGGGGAGGAAACGTCGAAATTTCGAAAATAATCTCTTAAGACTATTCTATGCATATTTTGTCTAATAAACTACGTGGATATTCCGAATGGTTGGGCCGCAATAAGCACTCAAAATTTGGTTTCTAAAAATGATTTCTAGGCGAAAATTGTCATTATGGAAGCATAGAAACACTGCAGTAATATGTAAATTGTTTATTATTTACGAAAAAAATAATATATTTGCTCAGAAAAATTAAGCGAGAAATAAAAAAGGAGTCAAATTGTGTAAATTGGGTAGTTTTTTATTACTGACTTAATTTTTCTTTCTGAACAAATATATTCATTTCTTTTTGAAACAATTTACATGTTTCTGAAGTGTTTCTGTGCCTATAATGCAAATTTTGCGTAGAAATCAGTTTTTCAAACCAACTTTTGAGTGCTAATAGCGGCTCAACCATTCGGAATATCCACGTGATTTATTAGACAGAATACGCCTAGAATTGTCTTAAGAGCTTATTTTGGAAGTTTCGACGTTTCCTCCCCGGACAACCTGTATTTTTTTGGGCGGGGCGGCGCGGGGCGGGGCGGGGCGGGGCGGGGCGGGGCGGGGCGGGGCGGCGCGGGGTGGGGCGGGGCGGGGCGGCGCGGGGTGGGGCGGGGTGGGGCGGGGGTGGGGCGGGGTGGGGCGGGGCGGGGCGGGGCGGGGCGGCGCGGGGTGGGGCGGGGTGGGGCGGGGTGGGGCTGGGCGGGGCGGGGCGGGGCGGGGCGGGGCGGCGCGGGGTGGGGCGGGGTGGGGCGGGGCGGGGCGGGGCGGGGCGGGGCGGGGCGGGGCGGGGCGGGGCAGACGGCCGCCGCCGCGAGTGAGCGGCGCGGACAGCGCGACGGGCCGGCGCCGTGCAAAGGGCTTGAAGTCGCTCCTGCGCCGACAGCGCTCGCAACGACTGGCCCAAGACGTAAAGGCGAGGCCTCGCGGCTCTCAGCCGGCGGCTGCCTGCGGCACGGAAGAGCTGCTTTCCAGGCGGAGCTCTCACGCAAAACAACGGGATTGGCAGCGCTTGGGCTGGGAGCTGCCTGCTGGCCGTATACTCATTGCTATTAAACGCGCCAGTTTGGACGCGAAGCGCCCGGGGTGCGGCGAAAGAAAACTTGCCACTTTTCCTCGAGCTAACGTACGAGCTTGGTTTTTGTTTTGTTTTACTCGGTTCTCTTTCAAGAACTCCTTTTGAATGGGAAGTTTCCTGCGTTACGGGAAAAATCGTTCAAGTTTATTGATGCAGTTTGCGTGTTTTTGGTAATTGGCGTAAAATGTACAAAAAATTGCTATTAGTCTTGGAACATTTTTTTGTGTTAAGAACTTTCGCGCGAAACAGAAGCAAGAAGACGTGAAACATTGCAGGTTGTTGCAAAAAATGCAGTCTTAATAAACGAGATTCGGAAAAGAAACACCATCATGTATAGGTGCAAAATGCATTTTTTCTTGCGATTGGCTACTTTTTGAAACATTCATATTACGTTTTTATTATATATCTGATGATAAATAATTGTTTTCAGATAGTACCTCCACTTGTAGTACATACGTGAAGTTTAGTGTTGACGGCATTTGTGAAACAAACAGATACCTGGGGGAATAAATAAATCTGTCCTGTTTCCAGTTCTTGCTCCGAGACTAGGGAAAAACTTTGTAGCTCGTGGAAGATGAATACATCGTCTTGCGACGGAAGAGAACTTTATTACCATGAGATGGACGGGAAAACAGACACAGAAGATGTCGGAATACATCACTTGAGAGAGAAGAGGGACGATGCCAAGGAGAGAGTAGTTGAAACGATGGCAGCGAAAATTCTGCAGGAGAATTTTTAACAGAGATTCAAAGTGTTTTAATATATAAATAAAAAGGTTCAGGAAATGATTATTTTTTACTAATAATAAAAAGAAGCAACACTATCTAACCCAATGAAAGAAATGAATGTCAAGGACAATAAATTTACTCATGTGATGAGTTAAGTAAGAAATCATGCTAAAATGCAATCGGAAATAATTCAGTTCAACAGAAAATGGGAATTAAACATTCTTTGTGAAAGATTCCCCATTAAGACAACCTAGGATCGTTTTATTTGATAAAACTATAAGAACAGCATTGATTGCCGAAGTTATAGTTTCTACTGATGTCAAACTAATACCAAGAATTCAAGTGAAAAAACGAAAATTCGGGCAGTTAACCGTTGCCTTGAATGACATGTGCAGATCACGGAGAGAAGAGATAGTGCATGTGACAGTATCGGGGAGCGGGGCAAACACGAAAGATTGAGAGAAAAACTATAATGAAAAGAAAAGACGTCACGATTTTCAGAAAGCTGCTGATAGATCGTAACGAATGTGGACTGGAGTGGGGGAGACCGCAAATGCCCTCAGCTGATGGGCGTGGGCGGGTGCATCGTCATTGAGGCCGGTGGGCGTGGCCCTAGGCGGGGGCCAGGGCCAGGGCCAGGGCGAGGGCGAAGGCGAGGACGACGGCGTGGACGAGGGCGTGGCCCTGGGCGAGGGCCAGGGCGAGGGCGAGGGCGAGGACGACGGCGTGGACGAGGGCGAGGGCGAGGACGAGGGCGTGGCCCTGGGCGCGGGCGAGGACGTGGCCCTGCGCGAGGGCGTGGGCCAGGGCGAGGGGCGAATGCAAGGGCGCGAGCGCGCGAGTGGGCGTCCGGAGAGTCCGCCCCGCGCGTGTTTGACGCCGCCGCTATCAGCGCGACACAGCGCGCGCCCCGTGTTCGCGGCTCCCTCGCATCAAGCCACACGCGCCCCACCCCTCACGACCTCCGTCACGCTCTCTATCCGGCTCGTGGCGTTTGGTGGGCGCTGCTGACGCCTTCGACCAGCGGGGTGCGACCCGTGGCTCAAGTGGAGTTATAGTAGAAGAGCGAACTCTCCGTTCACTGACTGGTTGTTCAGTCCGGGCGCGTCAACGGCTGAGGTTGTTAGTCATTCAAGTGCAGGGCATGTTTTTTCCTCAGGAGGTGACGGTGATCTTTCTCGCTGACTGTCGGGATCCGGTGCCGGCCTACCGTTGGCTGGCGGAGTTTTCCCTCAACCACGTATCTCCCATCAGTGGGGCACCGCCTCAGCCGGGACAAGTTTTCAGTTCCCGAGCGGTCTCCCGACTTGTGTGGCAGTGTACTGCATGTTAGTGTAAGTGTGTGTGTGTGAGAGAGGTGAGAATAGGACGAGGAAGAGAAAGAAGAAATTGCGTGCGGTCCGTGGCCCGTTTGTTACGGTACTACTCCACCATTCACCTGGAATTCTTCTCCAGACTGCGGCTGAACTAGCTCTCTATCCAACGTCGGCACTCTAATCTAGGACCTCCCGGTCTGAGGCACTGCAGTGAAATCAGTTAATGCCCTGAGCCACCTCTGCCGATTGCGAGCTCTGGGTGTTCTCCCGTTACCGATGCTTCTCATTTCTGCGTAATTCACCTCAGCAGCGATTGTTCGCGCATCGCTCAAGGGATTCAGTGATCTGACCTTAAAAACATTAGTCGATTAAACCCCAACAAACTTATATAACTAAATAAATAAACAAACCTACCTTCCCCGATCCCCGGTGGCCGAGATTGCTGAGCCAGTGCTGTCGTAGCGATCTCAGGCCGAAGGATTGCGGGTTCGAGTCCCGCCTCGGGCAGAGTTGTATTTATTTATTTATTTAGTCAAAAAACAGTAAAAACTGTATATGACGTGTGGGGAAAGAAATTTATCTGCGCACATTTTCTTGAGGGCCAGAATTTTATTAAAAAAAAACGAAAAAATTAATTTAGAAAATAATTATTTTAGAAAAATAAAGATATTTGAAAAATGTTTTTTCCCGAGTTATAGAAAATCAATTTCAAGTGTAAATGAACTACAAGCAAAAGGAGTGCTCAACAAAACGTGCGCACAGGGAAGCTACATTTACGTCCAGAAGCAAAACAGGGGCCATCTCAGCATTTGCTCTATGGATCAGGGAAACTGGACAAAAACCTCATCGAGATGGGGGTCATTGACCCGGAAGCTGAAGTACATTACTTGTTACAGGCGTATTAAATATTTTTTTAAATGTATACAATGCAAACATAAACCAATTCATTATATATCTTTGTTTTGTTACATTATTTTTCTTTTTCACGATCAGTATAGTCTCTAATTGTATAGAAACAGTTTTGCAGCAGAAAAGATTTTACTTTTAACTTAAATTTGTATACCGACTTTAATTGTTTTATGTCATCTGGCAATGCGTTGTAAAGTAACGTACATGTATTGTATGTCGATTTCTTGTACTGAGCTGTTGATACTGACACTTGATGCACGTGATTTCTACGGCGTGTGTTGTAATTATAAATATCAATATTGCATGAAAATATGTTCCCTCCGTTAAGTAGGTCATTTTTGACAAATATTACAGATTCGTAAATAAATAGACAAGGCAATGGTAGGATTCCCAGCTCAATGAAAAGAGGCTTGCAGGAATCACGTGGAAGGCATTTTTTCATTATTCGAATAATTTTCTTTTGCAATCTGAAGGTCTGAATACTACAGGATGGGCTTCCCCAGAATATTATGCCATATCTCAGGCGGGAATGCACATTTGCAAAATAAACGCAACGAGCTGCATGAAGGCTGACAGAATTTGAAAGAATTCTGAATGCATAGCATAATGAACTTAATTTAGTGTTTAATTCTGTTATATGTACATTCCATTTGAGGTTTGATTGAATTGAAAGACCTAAAAATTTTGTTGCCTCAACATCAGCTAATTGCATATTGTTCATTTTGAATGGAACATGCGATTTCCGATTTGAGATGCAAAAATGCATTGAAACAGTTTTTCTTTCGTTAACAATTAATTTGTTATTATTAAACCAATTTGAAACTTCTGAAATTGTACTATTTACTGCTTCTTTTTTGCAAAGAACATTCGTGTCATCAGCAAACAGAACCGTTCTTCCATTTTTAATAGACGAGGGCATATCGTTTACATATAACAGAAAGAGAATAGGACCTAAGATCGAACCTTGCGGGACCCCATGCACAATTGGCAAAGAATTGGAAATATAAGTATGTAATGTCCTTTCCTGCCAGTATGGTATTTCTACTCTTTGAGTCCGATGTTTAAGGTAAGAAGTTATCCAATCTAGGGCAATACCACGAATTCCATACGAAGGTAATTTTGAGAGCAAGATCTTATGGTCAATAACGTCAAAAGCTTTCGAGAGATCTAAGAATATTCCAATGGGTACTTCATTTTGGTCTATTGATGAAGCAACATCTTTGAGAAAAGAAAAAATGGCAGTTTCCGTAGATTTTGATTTTCTAAAACCGTGTTGTGAGTCTGAAAACGCTCTGTTTTTCCTGAGAAATGTTTCCATTCGTAAGTAGAAAAGCCTTTCTAATATTTTTGAGAAAACTGACAAAAGAGAAATTGGCCGGTAATTTTGAATATCATTTTTGTTCCCTTTTTTAAAAAGTGGCTTAATTTTTGCTGTTTTGAAAATATCTGGAAATATTCCTGTACATAAAGAAGCATTGAAAATGTGAGTTAACGGATGTATAAAGGCAGGTGCACAAGTTTTTAATAAACAATCCGGAAATTCATCTAAACCAGATGAATATTTATTTTTTAGTTTACTGACTATTCTGAGGATTTCGTTGGGAGAAGTTTCGGGAATAAACATCGTATCTGAAATTTTTTGGGAAGTGTAAAATGTTGAATTTTGTGATTTTAGTCCCTTCGTGAGATCAGACGCAATTCTGGAAAAGTGTTTGTTGAAGAGATTGGCAACTTTTTCCGGATTACTCGTTTCTCTTTCATTATCCTTTAAAATAACATTCTCTACAAGGTATCGAGATGATGTGGTTGTATTTTTTACGATATCCCACATTGCTTTAGTTTTGTTACTAGCGCTCAAAATGTCCTGACTATTTTTCATTATTTTTGCCTGAACTATTACTTTTCTTAAAATTCTTTTATATTCTCGGAAGTATATATGGAAACCGGGTGATACGTTATGATGTTTAGAAATAAAGTAAAGTGTACGTTTGTTTTTACACGATGTTCTAATTCCTTGTGTGATCCAAGTATTACTTTTGCTTGAAATGTTTAATTTTCTCTTTTTAAGAGGAAAGCACGCGTTAAAATGAATTGAAAGCTTGGAGAAAAATAAATTATATTTTTCATTTGTGTCAACAGCGTTATAAACTGCGTCCCATGATTCCTTCATCAAGTAGTCCGTAAATAATTTTATATTAACTTTAGTGAATGCTCTGCACATACGTGTATTATTTATTGTGTCAGTGTTTATGTTCTTAGTAATTGTAAGAATTTGTGCCTCGTGGTCACTGCATCCTAGATTATTCTTTATTATTTCATACGTAGTTGTGGTTTTGTTAATTATAATTTGATCTAATGCTTTTTGTGATTATTCCGTGTAGGTACATTCACTGTAATGTCTAAATTAAAAGAATGAAGTAAATTGAGAAACTGCTCTTTTTCGTGGGATTCGCTCAGAAAATCAATATTGGAATCTCCACATACAACAATGGATTTAAAAGAGAGTTTACTAATTTTGTTCAGAATTATCTCTAGATTTTCCATGAATGTGAAATAATCTGAAGCTCGCTTTGTTGGAGGTCTGTAAATGCAAAGTAAGATAATTTTGAGCGTAGTAAGATGTACTACTGTTGTTTCAAAAACTTTTTCAACTGCATATAAATTGAATTCTGACAAGAAGGTAGAATCAATATAATTTCTTATGTAAATACACGAACCTCCGTAAGCAGGGCCCTTATTTGATTCCCTCGCCCTACAATACGATCCTGCAAGGTAAAAGCTAGGAATTTGGAGTGTATTTATATCATTTTGAGACAACCAATGTTCTGTAAAGCAAAAAACATCTATTTGTCTTAGATCACATTGTAATGCTGCCTCGATAAATTCAATTTTATTTGAAAGAGATTGCACATTATGATGCATTATTCGAATCTTTTGCAAGTACCTACACGGATGTTTTTCTGCTGCATCTGACTGTAGTTGCTATTTATTTATTTCATTTTTACCTCGAGTGCGTGGTCGAAGGAAGTATCGTGTCCCAGCAGTGACAAGAGGTGAGGAAGGAGGGGTGACAGATGTAGAGGAATGAATAGTGGGAGAGGTAATACACGGATTAGGTTCAGGGGATAAGGTAATTGGGCCCAAAGGGGTCCCAGAGGATGGAAGAGAACTAGGAGATGTGGGTGGGGATGGGTCTTGGGCAGGACACTGCCAAGTTTGTGAAATGATGTGTTTTGCAAGCTCACTACCGAGTGCATGTTTTCCGACAAGGTTCAGGTGAAGACCATGTCGGGTGAAGTGTTTTTCTGAGAGAAAGTTTAGCTAAAACAATTTAACATGTGTGTCTCTCAGATGCAGTTTCAATTGGTTGTTTGCGTGACTAATTTCTTTGCATAGTGTGGGCTTGTTGTACCAGAAGGGCAGAGTCGAGACTACAATGTTCGTGTTTTGGGTGGCACGTTGTAATTTGTCAACATGTTCTTCAGGTGTAAAGTGACCACCCAAATTAATGTCATTCTGCCCTCCTATGATAATTACAGTATCCCGTTTAGTGAGGGTTTTTGTGTGTATTTGTGTTCGTCCTTTAACCCCCTAGTATCACCATACCATGTCGTCTTCGCAGTTACCATAACGTTAAGCCCAATAGTGGTCGCTAATGACCTAGATGTTGATGCGACCATAAATCTCTGGTCACGGGGTAAAAGTTATTGGGGGATTATTGAGCCAACGCTTTTTCCTTTGTTAAACGCCGTTTCCCAACGCTTTTGTCGCGTTAAGGAGGCAACATTTGAATTCGGTCATTTTTCTGAAACAAAATACAGATATTTAACTTGTAGCTTCAGTACTTAACCCAATTACGCCAAAAATTGACTTAAGACCTTTTACCCCGTGATCACAGAAATAAAAAAAAATAATAAAAATAAACCTACCTTCACAAGTTCATCCATTCATATTTCCGGCATCATTTCGCTAACCTTTCTTTTCCCTTTCCTTTCTCTATGTTTATTCTTTGGCCTTCCTCTGCCGTCGCCGCCGCCTGCGCCCGATCGGCGACAGTTTGTGCGATTAGGCGCTTTGAGCCGCGCCGCCGCCGGCACTTGTAAGACGCCCAGGCGTTCCCATGGGAACCGGCATGGGCTTCCGTTGACGTCACTCAGCCGTTTCCGAGTTACGATTAGTCGTTATCTCCGAGTGTCGATCGCGTTCCATTTTAATCGATTCTCCCCCCCCCCCGTGCCCGCCCTCGCCCCCCGACGACTGCCCTCGCGGAAACCCTGCGGCCCAACGCACATTGCACCGACACGAAATTGGTTATCGCATAATTTCTCCCTAAATTAGTTGTGGTTACCAATTCTTTTTATAATACAATTTTTTTTATTAATAAAAAATTGCAACTTACGAAACGTTTCACAGTAACTTTAATGTCAGCTCTGTCCCATATACTACAATAATGTCAATGATCTTGGCTGTCCGGATGACGCCACGTCGAAGACTGTGTTACTGACGTTTCGACCATTTTGTCGTGTTCTTCCTCACAGCTGGTCTGTCTTCCCTCAGACTGCAGCCCAAAGCATTGAAAAGCACGCGCAATCATTGCACAGATACTAAATTGTTTATCGCATAATCTTCCGTAAATTAGTTGTGGTTACCAAAACGAATTTTGCAGCTTAAAAAATGTTTCACTGTAAGTTAAATGTCAGCTCTTTTGTCATCGAAATATACTGCAATAATTACGTGATATATGATTTTAGAATAACACTATAATATTAAACCAAAAAACAAGATAAATATTAACTTACTTTTCAATAATAAATATTTGTTTGGTATTTTGATCGAAAATTAAGGTGGCGCAATATTAATTGGTTGGTCATTTTTGTTTCTTTATCGTTTTTTGGACGACGACACAGGCAATACGTTACTGCATATTTTTAGTATGTACAGTCACAGCGCATTCGTCTGAACAAAATAAAATGTATATCTATATAAAATGTATATAAATATATATCTTTGAAAAAAAGTCATGAAATCATTATGATTTTGTTGAATGCCCTGAACAATGGCTTTGTGTTGGGGCTGTTCGCATTCTGTGTGTGCAAGTGAGAAACTAGCTCTATTTTCTCGCAGAACGATTTAGCGTTGTCCGATTTAATCCGTGGTCCGAATTAATCCGTGGTCCGATTTAATCCATGGTCCGATTTCATCCGCGGTCCAATTTAATCCGTGGTCCGATTTAATCCGCGGCCCGATTTAATCCATGGTCCGATTTAATCCGCGGTCCGATTTAATCCGTGGTTCGATTTAGTTCGTGGGCCTCGAGATGGGCCCAGGTGCTGCCTCGGAGCGGGGAGGTGGCTCCGACTTGGGGGAGGGCGGAGTGGTCTGGTATGAGCAAGTCTGTGCCATTTTGTAGCGCGTCTCGTTACGTTCTCTCTATATATGCAGAATAAAGGTAGACATTCCGGCGGTTCCTCATTACTTAATACAACACACTGGTATTTATATGAACTTCGCTTGATACTAAAATATAAGTAAACGGCAGCTCACGTCAACTACGGCAACAGGAATTCAAGGGTCTTATCGGTAACTCACGAAGTTTCATTAGCATTCTTAGAATTCCGAAACTTTAGAGAATATTTTTATTTTAAAAGACCACTCTTACTAGTTTAAATATTACAATGCATTATCTCATTGAATTGGATAGTCTTTACATTTCTTTTGTGTCTTTTTGTGTCCTGAATAATGATGTTTCAAAATATAAAATCATTTTTAAATAATACAATGTTTTCTGAAAAAAAAAATAAAGGTCAATTTAAAAATTTGAATGATTTTGAACTTAAAAAATTAAAATAATGGAAGTACAATATGTGAAATGTCAATAATTAATTGAAAGGAAATGTCAGAATGAGCTGAGCTTACTTCTAAAAACAAAAAGACCAATCTCTCTTATTCTCAAGGTATTCATATTTGAATGTTGTAAATGCCCTTTTTCATATTGGTTAAAATAATATTTTGAGTTGAATAATCATTTAGGACACATTAGTTCTGTTAAAAACCATCATTTAGCATTTTCATTTTTATCTATGAGAACGAAAAGTGACAGCCGATGTGTCCTCATTTTGCTTCGTGTTGCACACCTGTACGGTCTCACGATTTCCCATTCAGCGAGCAAGTGATCTTCGTTGCCAAGGGAACTCATTCATGGCACTATCACGCCAGTCCTCTCCCTCCGACCCCCGCCCCAAACCGCCCCGCCCCCTTGCCCCGCCCCGCCCTGCCCCGCCCGCCTCCGACCCCATGCTTCCGCCCCTAAGTCCCCGCTCCCTGCCCCCACGCCCACGCCCCCACGCCCACGCCCCCACGCCGACACCCCCACGCCCACGCCCCCACGCCCACGCCCACGCCCCACGCCCACGCACCCCATTTGCTTCTGTTCCGCTCTACCCCCACGCTTACGCCCTGACGCCTCCACACCCCCGACTCTGCCCCCGCCTCCACGCCCTCGCTCACTCCCCCTCGTCCCCACTCTCCAACAACCGCTCATTGCGCCTTTCATCCTCCACCCATCCACCCCCGCCAGCTCTCTTGAGCCCCGCCCTCCCGCTCCTCCCCTCCCCGGCCCCTTGCTCTGGCTAGCAACAGCTGCGAGGCGGAGCAGAGATAGGGGAGGGGGCGAGCGATCCGGCGCAGGTGTTTGTTCGCGCGGCGGCTGCGAGAGGCTTCATTTCGCTCCGAGCGGAGCGCTCTCATCGCTCGGCGGAGGCGGCTGCCGAAGAGGAACTCACCCGAAGTCCTTCCGCTTTGCCGCCGTCCCTGTCCCTGCCACACCGCAGCGGCGACGATCCTTTCCAACCATGGTACGAGTGGAGAGTCTAATTTTGGAAAAGAAATAAACTTAACACGGAATTAAGACAAAATTATTATCTCCAAAACATTCACAGTTTTTCGAAGCTTGTCAGACCGAATTCTTCAGGAAGTTCTAACTTAGCTTAGCCCACCCTTTCGAGCACCCATATTGTCCATGTCTCGTTGAAATATGATTTTTGCAAAGTGCATTTCGATCGGTGCCTTTTTACCGTGATATCCTCAACTAATTAAGAACTTCAGAATATACAAAGTGATCATAGGAAATCGCGATCTTTTAGGATTATCAAATTACTGTGGTAAGGTACTTACGACGTGTCCTGAGACAAGGATATTAACGAACCTCGGCACGTGTAAACCGATTCCATGCACTGGCGTGAGAAATTGTAGAGCCTTCAGCTTGTCATCTTTGTCTAATTATTATTATTATTATTATTATTATTATTATTATTATTATTATTATTATTATTGTTGTTGTTGTTGTTGTTGTTGTGTTCCTCGTTTTCTTCTGCTCACACCACCAGGCACCTACGTGAACAGACATGACGCAAGACAAGGGTCGAACATTTAATCTTAGGGTGGGATTCGAAGCTGCGACCCTTCCGTCGTGGGAATGGCATCGGCTTGGAACGGAAAGTAACCCTCTAGAGCCCATAAGGCCGATTAAACTCGAAACGCTTAATCTTCTTCTTAAAATACTTCTACATTTTAAGTAATAAGCGAGAAATATAAGAGTTCAATTTACACTTTTTTACACAATACATTTCTTCAGAAATAAGTTACGCAAAAAAATATGATTGTGAATACGATTGTTCGTATTTCTCATTTCAGGAAACCAAAGACAATTTGAATCTTCAGACGTGTTCCCAGTCAATTCCTTCTTCCTCGTGTACAATAGTTTCCCGTGTAGCATGAGAAATGCGATATTAGCAAATAGAGCTCAAACATTTAGCTGTAGCAAATTCTAACTAATCGCATTATCCATACCTGCCAGTATCTTTTAAAGGAGATTACAATGATGAAATTGCAATATTACCACTTCATATCTTGTATGGAGGTAACATGCGAGGTCATTGGGTGTTGGGAAGTTTTGAACGGCAGTTTAACATTATCAGCTACTACGATTCATTGGTTAGTCCAATGCCAAATGCTGTAAAAAATTATTTGACCAGAGCTATGCATGACATTTAGAAATTTTCAACACATACAAATACTTTTAAAACTTTTCAGAGTCAGTGACGCCACGTTCAGCTAGTTGTATGTATTTAAGGACGAATGATTTGTGTATATATAACAAATATTTTCTACAAGTTTCTGTTAATATATTTGCAGCTTTTAAGACACGGCAAGGGAACATTTATTTGGAAATTTTATATATACTTGCGTTACTTTCCATGGGACACAGATGGCCGTGTTTTTTAATATTTTTAAAACCTTTTTTTACGAGTTCAATATCGACTATGTTGCTTAGATAGGGCCATTTCTATCTACATCGATAGGTAAATGAATGAAAAATAAATTCCTTTACCAAGAGGGAAACTTCATGGAACGAAACTTTCATGAAGCATATAAACGATTTTGATTTTTTTGTCAACATTTGATGAGCGTTGAGAGACGAAAATGTTACGAAGTGTTCGGAAAGGTTCCAATGTTAAAAGTCCCAAACGATGAATCTCCAACTCCTCCCCTAAACAAAGATGGAGGAACAAAATGGGATTCGTTGTTGACCGTCATTCGTCTGTGACTGTTAAGACCATTCTTGCCAGAAATCTTGGTGATTACCTTTTTGAAGTTACACTGTAAAAACAGTAAACATAAGAAATTGGGTTACTAATTACATAGATTGTATCTCACCATCGCAACGGTTTGTTCATATTTGGAAATGCAGATTTATTTTCTTCTTAAAAAATATTTCCGACCCAATTTGAATATCTCAGAACACCATAGATAGTGCTGAATGAGATGTGAAGTAGAAAAATGTTAGAAATGATTACTTCCCTCAAATTGGCTTCAAAATCAAACGTTATTGTACGCACGTCAATATAGAGCGACGGTTCCTGACTCCATGCGTTAATCATCACCTTTGATGAAAAGATACTTTACTGAAATTTACAAACACATTTTGAAAAGTCAAGAGAATCGGAGCTACGTGAGTCTTCGATGTACTGGTGCAAAGTTGTTGCAAGTGCTGAGAATGGTTTGGAGTGCACCATTTTTCTCTTACTTGACATGTTGCATCAAAGCCATGCTCTGCGGATGCGCTAAAACAAATAGTACTCTGTGCAAAGCAAACGCTCATCTTTATAAATCTAACTATTCCGAGACTCTCACCGTACTTCCTGAACGAGCTGTATACGAAGTGAGAGGAAAGCAATATATCAACCTTTCGGCTTATTTACACTTGCACTTGCTGCGTGAGAAAGGGTGAAAGAACTAAGTCTATAAACTAAGAGTGAGCAAACGCAGACCCTCTGCTACTCTGCCAGGCCCACTTCCCAAGTACACTTCGTAATTGAAGAGAATTACTACAAAAATAAATCAGTAAGCGCCTACAACACTAAGTGCCTATAGCATCTTAAACTAGTGATGCTACAGAATGGCACAGACTTTCCCGTATTCAGTTTTCTATTTCCTTGGGTCTTCGCTAGCTATTCGGAATTGCCACAAACTCTTTCTTGCCAGCTGTCATCTATCACCGCCAAAAGTACATTTTTTGTCATTTTCTTAATTTTTCGGTTTCCTATTGGTAGAACGAAAATATTAATTTTAGAATGTTAAAGAACACAAAAACGTAAGTCATAAATGGCAATTTTCTTTTAAAAATTATGTGCCGTTTAAGAGAGAATGGCGTTTTAGCGCTACTAAAAATGCGAAATTTGAAGCTCATTTTCACAGAAAATGTTCGAGTTTTCAAAATACTTTATTTGAAGTTATTTGAAGCACTTACACTCACAAATATAATAATCTTTACAAATTGCTGGTAATGTGCATATTAAAGATGTGAGAGATCTTTCAAAAAAATTACAATTATGTAATTTTTGAAAAAAAGAAAAATAACTCAAAATAAACTTTACGCTATACTAAAGAGTGTAATTTGCACTATTCGTTACAAAAGTTTCAAAAAAAAAATGTGCTGCCATATGTGAGAAACTGGCGTTTGAGCGTTTCTGAAAATGCGAAAATTTGAGCTCCTTTTCACAGAAAACGGTTGTGTTTTCGATAAACTTTACTTGACATTATTTAAAGCACATGTACTCGTAAATATAATAATGTGAAAAAATCGCCGCTAATGTAAATTTTGTCGACGTGAGGAACATGTGAAAAAATTTACATTTTTGTAATTTTTTAAAAAACCAACTGATAGACCAAAATAGTTTTTATATCACTGATAGAGTACATTTACCACTATCCCTACCAAAAGTTTAAAGAAAAAATTTGGAGCCGTTTTTGAGAAAATCTTGTTTTTGTAATTTTTTAAAATTGCACATATTGCATGCATTATTGCACGAAAACTACTAAAATTTTGAAAAACATTTACATGACCTTTATGAAAGAACTCAATATGCAGAACAAATTTTATTAGATGAAAAAATCTCTATCTTCAATTTTGTAGCTGGAGAAAGACGCCGAAAACAATTCAAACTTTCACAATTTTCGAAAATTCAGAGTTATCCGTGGAAATCAGACCAATGCCATGTTAATAAGTGTATTTTACTCTATCCATACAAGAAATTTAAGGAACAAATTTGGAGCCGTTTTTGAGAAAATTTTGAAAATCCCCGGGGGCTTTATATAAAGTACCCCCAAATTTTGAAGAATCCTTTCAAAATCTCAAAGCTTCGATTAGAATCAGATGATCTAGGGAATATCAATTTTGGAAGAAATCGTACGTATGGTTTAGGCACTAGTAGTGTTCATAGATGGAAAGACTGACGGACGTTTTCTTTACAATTGGTTTTTCGGTATCAAGGACCTAGAAAACAGGGTTTCTGGCTACACCTCGTGTTAGGGGATTTTTTTTTCTTAATTTAGCTACTGGTTTTATCCACTTATTCGTTTTCACGGCCCGGCAATTAATTTTTTTCCGCCGAAAATTGGCCATTTTTTCGCGCAGCACGTAACTTTCCCTATACTACGTATATCACTCCGTGCATACGTACGTATTCGGGAAAGTAAAAGATTCTATAAACCCATTATTATTGACCATCAATAGTTTTCTAAGAGATTTGTTGTTAAAAAATGGCCGTATTGTTATATTTTATTTGTTTCTACTGTTTTCCAATTAGCGTTCTGACTGTAGTTATTTTCAAAAATTAACTAGTGGTGCTTCAGATTGGCGCAGACTTTCCCGTATTAGTTTTGTATTTCCTTTGGTATCTGCAAACTATTCAGATTTGCCACATACTCTTGCCAGCTGCCATCTATCACCGCCCGAAGTACATTTTTTGACATTTTCTTAATTTTTCGGTTTCCTAGAACGAAAACATTACTTTAAGAATATTAAAGAACAGTAAAATCTCGTCTGAAATGTCGGTTTCCTTTGAAACATTTAGAGCCGTTTTTAAGAAAATGGCATTTAAGCAATGAAGAAGGAAAGATCGCGCGCGGTCCGTGGCTCGTTTGCTATACTGCGATGTTCGTAACTTTGCCCCTGACAGGAATTAGCAGTTGACGGTTTCATCTAATCGGGAGCTTGAACGTCAGCATAGCGACGTCAATGTGGCGACATATAAGCTCCCGATTGGATGGCAGAGAAACACCTGATTCCTGTCGGAGGCAAAGTTAAAAAAATCGCAGTTTTTAATGAACTGCTCCGGCATTCGCCTGTTCTTGATAGGAGAAACCACGGAAAACTACCTATCAGAGCGGCCGGCCACTAGAATTGTCCTCCAGACAGTGATTGGATTCGACCTAGCCATCTAGCTAATGTCGAATATCCTGCCGCCGTGGGAAGTGGAGTCGTAGGGCCTCGGGTCAGAGGCGCAGAGTTGATGCCGTGCGCCTCCTTTGGCGGCCCGGCCCATAAGGAGAGCGGGTGGGGCGGTGAGGAGCCAGCCCTGGGGGTGAAGCGGAGAAGGGCGGGGCTAGGGCGGGGCTGGGCGGGGATGGGCTGGGATGGGCTGGACTGGACGGGGATGGGCAGGGCGGGGAGGGAGGAGCGAGGCGGGGGTCGTGGCGAGGCAGGGGCGTGGCGAGGCGGGGGGCGTGGCGAGGCGGGGGGCAGGGCGAGGCGGGACGGAGCGGGACGGGACGGGACGGGACGGGGCGGGGCGGGGCGGGGCGAAGCGTGGCGGGGAGAGGGGCGGCGAGTGCGCCCGACGCAAGTCTCTCGTGTTGATGCATGTGGCGCCGCCTGGTGACAAACGGGGCTGACTGCGCGCTTCCTCTCCCCGCAAGGGACCACTCGTGTGTGCGTTTGGCCCCGGGGCGAGGGTCGCCGCGCTGCGCTGTGCAGGTGAACCTGGCACGAGGAGACGGCGCAAACACAGACAAACCAAACACCTATGTTTAAGACTCGAGCGATACTTTAATGAGAAAAGACGAGGGTTGGGGCAGAAGTCACGGCAACTATTTTTTTTTTTTGTACAAGAAGTGTTATCATATCGCAAAATTGCGTTTACATCTTGAAAGAAATGCTGCAGTAGAGCGTGTTTACATCAAAAGATAGCTCTGCAAGTGTCTTTATTAGCACAGACAGCAACTTGAAATCAGTTGTTCGTTTACTGCCGCGCGAGTCGAATGTAACATGTTTCTAGCAGCGCTCTTACTCCAAGAGAGCCATTCCCCATGAAATGCCCGAGAATGTCACGGGGAATCGGTGGAAGCTCGTGGAACCATGCCATTCCATATCGGAGGAGAGTTTCTGCAAAGATGCGCAGCAACCATTGATCAGCAACGCACGTGACGATCTGTGAGCGTGCAGATCATTGTGATTGTGCGGTAATTCAGCATCTCCTTAATCAGACCTTTAGAACGGGTATGTAATGCTTTTCGAATTTGTAAAGTTGTACTCTCTAAAATACCTAAGAACATGAAACAAGTACGGTCATTTCGAATACCTTAATAAATATGATAAAAACAATTTTTGTGTTGATAAATGTCCAAGCACTTAGTTTATACCTTGTCCTTTCATGTGTATTTTTGAAATTTTCCACCCATATTCATATTCTCACATCAAAAAAAAATAGTTGTCATAACTTCTGCCGCAACCCTCGTAAGTATGCCTTTAGTCTAGTTTTAGTCTTGATGTTCGATCCTTCGTGCCAGATTTGAAGAATCTTTCCAAATTGAGTATCTCCATCTTTGTGTTCTAGTATTACAGTGGTGTAGCGCAGTGGGGACCGCCGGCGGCTCTTTTAGGGAGAGGCAAAATTTCACAATAAATAATTACAATAATAATATCTTGTAAAATTTTGAACCATTTCATTTCATATTTTTTGTTGCACCTACAATTCGGACCAATTGGACTACCGTATCTTTCGGTATTTATTCTGTGACGATGAATGTGTAATAATGACATGTTGGTCGTTGCAATGACTGGCAACACCTGTACTGACTCGTACGGAATACCCGTGTTTTATTTTGTATTTGGATTGTTTAGCACTAATATTCACGAGAATGACTTCTATTGCATGAAGAATAGTGTCAAATGTCATATAATAACATCTGCGAATTAGATTCCAGTGCGGATAAGTCATTGTGTTGAAAAATTGCGTTTCTCCTACATTTAAACGCTATCAGAAAAGCGTTGAATCATGTTTGGCCTATCTTGAACTAATGTTAATTCTTTTTCTTTCTGAAAAATCGTGTTTCATGGAGACACATCAATTTGAAAATAAGCTCTTCAATTGTGACTAGCTCTGACCAACTGCTCGAGGTAGATCTGCTTATACTATACTCGCGTATCCAACATAATAGGTTTTCCACTGTAATTTTATAAATGTTAACTAGAAAATTGAATTGCTTAACTTCAAAGAGATATCTACTTCTTGCAATAATGAAAGTACCTTTTTAGGTCCACCTTGATTTTCAGTTCACTCTTTCGTTTGTGGAATGATAATTCACTTTGCTAAACATTACCGTACATGTTATAAATGGTTTCTGTAACATACAGATGGTCGAAATTTTGTTTTGACGGGGTACAGAAATGAACGCAATTCATTGTCATTGATGTGAATCAAACGTTGTTGATCAGTCCATCGATTGTTTAGTTTTGGAATTTCAAATTAGTTAGCATGGTAGCGATGATGAACCCAATGAAATTCTTCAATGTTCCGGATATAAAATTCATCATTTACTTGACGAACGTGTGAGTTATTGTTAGCGTGAAATAGTAATCTCCGCGGGTATCTAGGGAAGTTCCATTGCCCCGTTCCTCCCCGTCCCTCCCCTCCCCGCCCGTCTAGTCCCGCACCGCCCCGCGCCGCGCCGCCCCGCCCCGCCCCGCCCCGCCTCGCCCCGCCCCGCCTCTCCCCGCCCCGCCCCGCCCCGTCCCGCCCCGCCCCGCCCCGCGCCACGCCGCCCCGCTCCGCTCACAGCACGGCCACACGTGATTGCAATTGCGCGCGTGAGCGAGCGTCCACGCGCGGAGGCAAGACTCCCTCCGGCAGACGCAGCACTCGCGCTGTTCAACATTCATTTGCATCTCATTTTGCGTCGCGCTCTGATTCGCTTTGACGCAATTATTCTCTTCTGTGATCTGAATGTCTAATGGAGTAATGACAATCGCGCTGATTATTCTAATGCTCAACAGCGCCCCACGACAACTTCCCACATTCCCAATTCCCCATGGATCCGATTTGTGTTACTTATTTGGCTCTCCATTTCGTGAATAACCGATGTTCAAAGGAAACATATTCTTCTTATTTGGTTGGACTTTGCGAATAATACAGTTGACTCCAATTATCGTGAACTGGGAACTAACAGGTTTGGCTCACTATATCAGAGGTTCCCTATACCCGATGATATCAAAATTAAATAGAATTTCTTCACAATGATTGATTTTATTAATATTTAGCAAAATTCATTATCAGCTCGAACTGAAAATTTCAATATCTCTATAATTATGTACGTAAATAAATCAATAATTTTGAATTGTTTGCTTCCTACATCATTCCTTAAATCATTGTCCTGAAGTCGTGCTATCTTCATACTAGATTCTGCACCATTCTCTGTGCCTATCGTAATGCAGTATTGATACCTTTCAATGCCTCTTACACTGTTGGAACATCATTTCACTCTCCGAAGGTCTTTTTAATGACGTACAAGATCCAATAAATTTCCAAGACGTACTTCCTACGTTCACTAGAGCCGAGGATCATGTTCACTATAACCGAATCTTCTTATGCTTGTTTGTAATTTACGTGAAACGGGACCAGGGACTTTGGTTCACTAGAACCGAAGGTTCACTATATCCGAATTCACTATAACTGGAGTCGACTATATTGATGTGTCCCGATGTTGAAGGTTAATGATTGTAGCAGCAGCAGCAGCCACGAGTTAAGGCTGCTCTACAATAGCCCGCGAACGGGAACGGCAACGCGAAGGCGAGGACGGGAACGGGAACGCGAAGTACGTGCGCTTCACAATAAACGCCAACGGGAAGAGGAACAGCGCTATGAACCTGTAGCGGCAAAAACGAGTACTTCAGGAGAGTCGCCGAAACCAAAGCACTTCTAGCTCTGCTACTCTGTTCCCTCTTTACTTTGCCATCTGTCAGTGTTTTGCTTGTGGTAGTATGAATAATGAAAACTTTAACGAAAGAATATTAATGAAAAAAATAATTCATCAGAATGGAAAAATGCAAAAAACTACTAAGAACTTATGGAAAATACAACTAACGAAAGTTTAATCAATAAACAAAAAACTCTAATGTACTTAAATGAAACATAAAAAAAATGTTGTGGGAAATTTTAATTCTATATATTAATATGAATAGAAAACGAAAAATACTGAATTCACTAAAAAGAACTAAAACAATTCAACAACGACGAACTAAATCCTCCTCAAACCTTAACCTCGCAAATCCACGCTGTAACCTCAACTCCGCTCCAGACCAGTTTCGCGCGCAGACGCGCGCTCGATCAGCTGGAAAGCTTCGCCTCCATTTGCTATACTCTCATTGGTCGAGAGACTTCCCGTTCCCGGGACGAGATAAATGTTGACCATCTTTCGCGTTCCCGTTCCCGTCAAGCTTCGCGTTCCCGTCGTGTTGTGAACGCTTGCCTGAGATGTCCGCCTTTCAACTTTCTTTGCGTTCGCGTTGCCGTTCCCGTCCACGGGCTATTGTGGAGCGGCCTTTACGGAGTCTGCGGATTCGAATCCCCTTGGACATTGTTTGCTTTACTGTTGTGGCAAGGTGGGGCCTACCCCAACCACCATGTGGCACCTTCAACACCCAGACCTCTCTTTGCGCGAATGTTGTGGGAATGTGAGTGCCTGCGTGCCAGGGCGAGTTCGCTCCGTAACGGGCTCAAGGGCCCCAAAGCGAGCACCTCTGGCCGCCTCTAAATCTCTATTCCTGCAACAGGGTTCGAGCACCAACCGGGATTTCGTGTCACCTACGGGAGGAGACCGTTCTCTTTGGGCTTACGAGTCACAGAGCTACAAGCTTACGAGCCAGAGTTACAGGATTACGGGTCACAGAGTTACAGGCTTACGCGCCACACAGTTAGATGCTTACGAATCATAGACTTAAAGCTTACGAGCGACAGAGTTACAGGCTTACGAGCCACGGTTTTATAGGCTTACGAGTGACGGAGTTAGATGCTTACGAATCACAGAGTTAGAGCTTACGGGTCACAGAATTTCACGCTTACTAGAGACAGAGTTAGACTTGTGAGTCACGGAGTTACAGACTTACGAGACACAGAGTTACGAAGCAGAGGCGAGGATTAAGGTTCCTTTGGTTATAGAATGAAAAAAGTCAACTGAGGACAGAGATCATCAGCTGAAAGCTCAAAGATCAATATGAATTTGAAGTGCACAATGATGATGATGATAAATACAATGAATTTAATGCAAAATGGAGTTCATGTAAGATATAAATATCAAATACACTTTTTAATTTCCCGTATACGTACGTGTATAAGGAGTAATATATTTAGTATAGGGAAAGTTATGTAATGTTGCGGAAAATTGATTTCGAGATTTTACCGGAAATACACGTTTTTGGGTTGAAAGGGATAAATTGCAACAGTGTGGCAAATTCCATTCTGGAGATTGGAGTACTTTGCTGAGCATTTTTTGACTGACCGTAAACTAGGGTACCTGGCAATGCATCCACTGACCCGCCCCTGTTACCTTAGTAGCAGGGATTATCTGCGATGGGACCTCCGGACTCCGGATGCACGCCATTTTGTTATGGAACAGATTCTGCGGTCATATTTTGAGGGCGCAGAAATTATTTTTCAGATATTCGCTGATTTGTATGTTTAATCCTGGTTCTGGTTTTATGTTACTCAGTCTCTTTTGTGTAATATTAATTATGTTGTACCTGCAAATTTCATTTGTACATACATATCTAACTCCTAGTTTTTGACCAATCTTCCTTTCTTTATTCAGACACGTTTTTCTTACACAATATCATTTTTATTTTCTTCCTATCTGGGCGAGATGAGCCTGTTTCTTGCGCAAGGTCGCTCAGTCCATCGCAAGGGCGAGAAATATCATATTTCCCGGGAGAAGAAGCAAAGCGTGAAGAACAGGCGGCGACCGAAACGTCTTAGGCTAACGACGCATCTGGGAGTCGACGGCGGCACTGGAGAAATATGACAGCACCGAAAAGAACCGGTCCCTGGGTCCAACAGCCGGCGCCACGCCACACCATGCCATTTGTCAGACCTAGTCACGCCTCCCAACGCCACGCCACGCCTCGCCACGCACGTCTCTCACGCCTCGCCACTCCACGCCACACCACACCACACCTCACCTCACTTCACCTCACCTCGCCTCTGCCCTCGCCTCGCCTCTCGCGCCTTGCCTCGCACCTCTTGCCTCTCTCCTCGCCCCTCCTCTCGCGCCTTGCCTCTCGCCTGGCCTCGCCTCTCACCTCGCGCCTTGCCTCTCGCCTCGCCTCGCCTCTCACCACGCCTCGTCCCTTACCTCCCGCTTTGTCGCTCACCTCGCGCCTTGCCTTTCACCTCTTGCCTCTCGCCTCGCCTCTCGTGCCTTGCCTCTCGCCTGGCCTCTCCTCTCACCTCACGCCATTCAAGTATGAAACAATATTAGTTCACGTAGAGGACCTCTGTGCAAAAATGTTTCCCCGATATCCAATTGTTCCTTCTTGCGGTTACGCAACTTGAATGTTGCTTCGGGATTGAACGAAAATTCGCGAATATTTTTCTACCGTGTTTCTTGCCGACTGGATAAATAATTATCGTTTTATCGTAGAACGTTAATAGAGAGTGATATGCGTAAAAACTAAATTAGTAGGAAATTAGGTAGTAAGAAATTCATCATTTATAGCAAACCGCTCTACATCCAATAGAGCCAATTTGGCCCGATTGCCCAGAAGGGCTCCCGTTGGCGAGGGCGCCGGCCTCCGGCTGTGACGCGCCGTCACTAGCGAACGAAGGTTCCAAGCAGGGCTCTCGGCCAAATCGAATTCGGGTTTCCCGCGCGCGGACGAGGGCCAAAGGCGCGAGCTATTGCAGGGGCTCTCACGCCTTCGGAGCGGGTGGTGCCAACGAGCCCCTTCCTTCGACATGCGTCGGTGCGGTCTCACGCAAGCAGATCCGTGCTGGCTTCTCACTTGGACGTACGGGCATTCAGAAGTGATAAAGCGGTTGCCTGAATGACTGGTATTTCCGGGTACATCAACTCTTGTGGTCATTAGCCTCGTTTGTAAAGAGAATGTTTCAAAATCAATTTTCATTTTTCTGTCTGTAGATCTAAAACATTTTCTGTTTTATACTGAGATGTGGCCATTATTCCTTCCTCGCTGGATGGCGAGATCCGGCGACGACCTACACTTGGGCTTGCGGAGAATTCCCCCTCAAGATATCTCCTCCCACGGGATACTGACCCAGCCAAAACAACTCTTAAGATCCCGACTACTCTCCCGACGTATGTGGTAGTGTAATGCATTCAAGTGTGTGTGTGTGTGTAAGGAAAGAGGATAGGAGAACGAGGAGGAAGGAAAGATTGCGCCCGGTCCGTGGCCCATATGTTAGGGTAGTGTTCCGGCATTCGCCTGGAATTGATCAGATAATTCTCGGATAACTACCGTTCAGAGCAGCAGGTCCCTAGAATGCCTCTGCGGACAGCGACTGAATTCGACCTAGGTCTTCGCTAGCGTTGAAAGTTCTGCCGCCGTCGGGACTCGATCCCTTGGACTTCCCGGTCAGAGTCGCTGCAGAGACAGCGGCAATTCTGAACTCAGCCGATGGAGAAAGGTTCGCGGCCAATTTTTCAGAGTTTTCTTTCGCTTATTTTCACGTCACCTTATTAATCCCTTAAAATAAAAGTATTATTCACAGCTGTACCGATATTGAATATCATTGATATAATTTAATATCTTAAAACGTTTCTACATCCTTTTTCCCTAAAAAAATATGCATTTTACGATTTTGTTCTTAAGATCCTTATTCGAAATTATATAACAAAGATTATGTAAGAAGAAATTTAAAGAAGTATAATCGACAGATCTATCGAAGTTTAATATCGCTGATGTATTTTGATATGCTATAACCATTTTGCATTCTTTTTCTCTTAAAAATATACATTTTGTGATTGCTCTTTAGACCCATTTTCATAATTATATAAAAATGTTCATAAATGAGTAAATTTCAAGATAAAATACGACACCGTTTGACCGATCTCCATGAAAATTGGCACATGTAAGTGTTTTTTCGAGGAGAAGCTTTTTATGTTGTCTTTATTCTAACACTCCACTAGATGCTTCTTCCCCTTACGTAAAACTTATTAAAAATCATGTGTTGAATTCCAAGATTATGTTGCAAGTGATGAACCACTTTTATAAGAAGTAATATCTGCAAAAATTACTTGGAATAAATTTAAAATTGTAGCTTTCTTTTTATTCGTGCTATAATTAATTCGTGGTATAATTCGTGCTCCATTAATGTTTAAAAAGTGAAGTTTACTTTTATTATCAGTGAGGAATGTTGCATTTTGCGTTGTGCTTGTGTCCCGTTTTGACCTGTTTTTTTAAGTCAAGAATGCCACCATCTCTCGCTTTTTGGTTTTTAAAATTTTATCGCCTGATGTATGGGCTTTAACAAACGTTTAATGCATTTCCGCACTCGTTTCAAGATATTTGCAGGAAACTGAATTTGTGCGCATTTAAATTTTGTTTTTGGGGATGGGAAAGAGGCATAGGTGTAATATTCGCGTTATCTCATACAGACAGTAACATCTCTCTTGTTTGGAAGATCACGCGCACACAAACTCATCATGATGGGAATAAAAATGTCAGTTTGTATGATGAAATTAATATTTTTAATTATCTGAGAAAAATAATAATTTGAAAAAAAGCGTACGTTATGCCCCAGAAAATACTCTATCCTACGGTGAAAACCCCATCGAAATAAGTCCAGCCGTTCTAGAGATTTGCTTGGACAAACAGAAAAACATACAGACAAAAAGTGTAAAACCAATATACGAGTTTTTGTATATGCAAATATTCTTATGCGGTTGTAAAAATACCTATTTTGAAAGCGCAGGCACACTGCCATTTTATTTATGTAGATATCGTGCAAAATAGTGGAAGCTTTGTGATACTTAGTGATCAGTATTTTATTATTAGACGACGAGATCATAATCAAACAAAACCAGCAAAACACTGCATTACATTGCGATGATGTTTTTACGTTGCCACTTCACTGACTATTTTAACGCCGCAGTCACGGTTTATCTATAATTGAGAGCAACGTTATTGAATTAATACGCATTTACCACAGTCGTGTGGGAAAAACGAATAAATTAACATTAAATGAAATCCTCCCTGATACAAAGAACCAACGGAGAGATTTAGTCGTTCGGTAATTCTGTATTCACTGTTTAACACATGTGTATTATTCACAATGATACGTTTTATACATTCATTATATAGAGATCAACATTTTCAAAGGCATATTTCGCGTTTTTGTTTTGGAATGGAATACTCGGCAACATCTGCATCCTCACACATTTTAAATATTTTTTTCAATTTCGATGATAAATAAATGAAATTGGGATGTAAAATTTAATAATTACAATAATAATGAAAGTAGATCAAGAAGGCAAATCGTTCGGTATTTTGAATTCCGGAAATTACGGTTTCATATCTAAAAAGTCTAAGTATCGCAATCCATTAGTAGTTCTCTATTAGTAAATTGCCCGTATGAATGGGATGTTTTTGACGAACACTCGTGATGCAATCATGAAACAACGAATTCTGCATTGGTAAATCTAGGAGTAGTTCTGAGTGGTTTATCCAAGATAATAATAATAATAATTTTTATTCCTATCTTGTTTTACAGAGGTAATACGTATACATTGAATTTTCTTGGAATTACTAACCATCGATGAGCAGGTGTGATTTTTACTAATACTGAGTTTATAATTTATTATCTGTCTAGTTCTACTTATTAGAAAGTTTTGTGTGTGGCGTGTTTTTGAACATTTTTTGTTGTAAATTTACTATCGAAGTTTTTGTGAACATACAAAAATTAAAAAAAACTAGCCTTAAAACATAAAAAGTCAAAATTTATAGGTATTACATAAATAGGTATATTTCTATAGACAAATATATAACTTAATAAATAAATTCAAACTTAATTTACACAGTCAACAGTGTTTTTACACAGTCACAGTCAACAGTTAATTTACACAGTTTTAATGCAATATTTCTGTTAACTTGTTTATATCATTATCATTATGTTTTAAAATATAAATCTTTATCCTACGTTAGAAAATATTCTGTATTTTGCGCTTGAAAAGATCCTTCAGCATTCTCAGTCCCTTAAGATTGGTATAAATAGTGATATTCCCAGCGCCACTGGTGTAAGCAAGTTCGAGTTAATTTGTCAATGGGATTCCACAACAGATGTCATTGTGTTCTCTGTGGCGTTAGAGGAAAGTAAACTCCCGTTTATTCCACTGTAGAATTGGTCATGAATGTTGTCAGTGCTTGTCATTCTTCGGGTCTCTGGCCATTGGATGCGATGCTCTGGAAGTATCTGCCGCTGGAGCGCTGCCGTCGGCTGCTCACGCCGTTTGTTGTTTCCGTCGTTAACTCTGTGCACGTTCTGTGACAAGCGGTGGTTGCTCGGTCTCAGTCGCCGGCAACTGCGACAAGCGGCGAGCAATAGTGTTCTGCTCGGCCCGGAGTGCGTCACTGGCGACAGTTGCGTGCAATCGATTGTGGAGTGCGAGAGACCTCCAAAAGGGGATTAGGCGTGCGGTCAGAGGCCTCGGATCCTACACAGCAGTAAAGGCCCATTCACAATGCAGACATAAGCGTAACGCACACACATAAACTTTAAACATAAGTGATAGACTGAAGCATTCACAATGTCCAACATAAGCATAAACAAAAATTTTCTATTTTCTGTGGGCTATTCTCGTTACTACTGGTTGGATGTGAGAATCTATATTTTATATATATTGAAATTTTGTTTAAAATATGCATGTTTATATAAACATATATAACATATATAAATATGTACGTATGTAATGTGGCACAACAGCTCTTTACGAGCCAAGGCCTACCAGCGGCGTCTCGGCCTTGCGGCCATGGGTTGGGTTAGATTAGGTTAGGTATTTTAATTTCAATAAACATTCAAACTAAATGGTACTACTATGAATATTACAACAAAACTAAACTACAAAAAGGTCGTATGCTACAAAACAACGCAGAAAACCGTTGAAAATCAACCAAGCAATTTGGAAAACAAGTCTTTTGTTCGATCTATCGACTTCGATCTTATTTCAAAAGTCGATTTTGAGTTAAACGTACTGTGGTTAATTTCTTATTTCTGACATAAGCATAAGCACAGAAGCTTGAAGCTTGCAAGCTTCTAAGTTACCGTCGTACGTGTTATGCTTATGCAAAGGCATTATGAAAGAGTCCGCTTATGGACGTAGTCCTAACTTTTATATTAACGTCATGCTTATGTTTATGTTTGCATTGTGAATGGGCCTTAATGGTGTCTCTATTTGACTGCACCAGACATCTGTCTTCTACTTGGCACATATAACACATTACATGCAATGGAAGCGAAAATATTAAAAGTGCTCGCTGAGAGCCGTATTTGATTGAGGTACGTTTAATATGATAAGAGATATGTTCGTAAAAAAATTGTTATTCCTTTTACATGAGTGAGATTAGTGTGTTCGGCTTAAACTATCTGAAACACGTTTCGTTGATTTCTTCTAAACTTTCGTAGCAATCGATAAAATTTTGCCCTTTCCATTGTATCTTGAATAAAAATGTCTTCTAAAATATTTGTCTGAGCACATTTTGACTGCCTCAGTTCAGCCAATAATTCAAAATCATTTCATAATGTTCTGGCAACTGCAAACATAGGTCGTATTCGCCAGAACTTTTGGGTCACACTGCGACCGGGCTTGCGCTCCAATGAGTTAAAAATATTCGGTCGTAAACGATGTGTAGCGCGTTCGGGAACGCAAATTCGAACACAGTACTTCTTACCGGCTGATGTGGAACTTGGCATAAACTGATGTCATCACAGTGACATTGATGTGGTCCCAGGGTTCGAGGTGGCAGGATTTTCGACACTAACTGGATCGCTATGTCGAGTTCTGTCGCTGGCTGGAGAATCCTGGAGGCCGGCTGCTCTGATCGGTAGCTCTCCGTTTTTTCTCCTATGAACACCAGGCGAATGCTGGTGCAGTATCCTAACAACAGGGCCACGGACCACCTGTGATCTTTTCTTCCTCTTCCTTGTCCTATCCTCACCCCTTACACACACATTTACGGGCACTACACTACCACACATGTCGGGAGCTTAGAGCTTATCCACTCTGGGGAGATGCCTCTCTGATAAGAGGCATCTGGACGGGGAATATCCTGCTATCTGACGTGTAGGTCGGTGGTGGATTTCACCACACAGCGGGGAAAGAACACCGCCACTGCGATCATTACCAGCGAATGCCGGAGTATTACTCTAACAAACGGGCCATGGACCGCGCGCGATCTTTCCTTCCTCCTCCTTGACTTATCCTCTCCTCTTACACACACACTTACACTAACATGCACTACACTACCACACATGCCGGGAGCTTAGAGCTTATCCACTCTGGGGAGATGCCTCTCTGATAAGAGGCATCTGGACGGGGAATATCCTGCTATCTGACGTGTAGGTCGGTGGTGGATTTCACCACACAGCGGGGAAAGAACACCGCCACTGCGATCATTACCAGCGAATGCCGGAGTATTACTCTAACAAACGGGCCATGGACCGCGCGCGATCTTTCCTTCCTCCTCCTTGACTTATCCTCTCTTCTTACACACACACTAACATGCACTACACTACAAAACATGTCGGGAGCTTAGAACTTATCCACTCTGGGGAGATGCCTCTCTGATAAGAGGCATCTGGACGGGGAATATCCTGCTATCTGACGTGTAGGTCGGTGGTGGATTTCACCACACAGCGGGGAAAGAACACCGCCACTGCGATCATTACCAGCGAATGCCGGAGCATTACTCTAACAAACGGGCCATGGACCACGCGCGATCTTTCCTTCCTCCTCCTTGACTTATCCTCTCTTCTTACACACACACTAACATGCACTACACTACAAAACATGTCGGGAGCTTAGAACTTATCCACTCTGGGGAGATGCCTCTCTGATAAGAGGCATCTGGACGGGGAATATCCTGCTATCTGACGTGTAGGTCGGTGGTGGATTTCACCACACAGCGGGGAAAGAACACCGCCACTGCGATCATTACCAGCGAATGCCGGAGCATTACTCTAACAAACGGGCCATGGACCACGCGCGATCTTTCCTTCCTCCTCCTTGACTTATCCTCTCTTCTTACACACACACTAACATGCACTACACTACAAAACATGTCGGGAGCTTAGAACTTATCCACTCTGTGGAGATGCCTCTCTGATAAGAGGCATCTGGACGGGGAATATCCTGCTATCTGACGTGTAGGTCGGTGGTGGATTTCACCACACAGCGGGGAAAGAACACCGCCACTGCGATCATTACCAGCGAATGCCGGAGCATTACTCTAACAAACGGGCCATGGACCACGCGCGATCTTTCCTTCCTCCTCCTTGACTTATCCTCTCTTCTTACACACACACTAACATGCACTACACTACAAAACATGTCGGGAGCTTAGAACTTATCCACTCTGGGGAGATGCCTCTCTGATAAGAGGCATCTGGACGGGGAATATCCTGCTATCTGACGTGTAGGTCGGTGGTGGATTTCACCACACAGCGGGGAAAGAACACCGCCACTGCGATCATTACCAGCGAATGCCGGAGCATTACTCTAACAAACGGGCCATGGACCACGCGCGATCTTTCCTTCCTCCTCCTTGACTTATCCTCTCTTCTTACACACACACTAACATGCACTACACTACAAAACATGTCGGGAGCTTAGAACTTATCCACTCTGTGGAGATGCCTCTCTGATAAGAGGCATCTGGACGGGGAATATCCTGCTATCTGACGTGTAGGTCGGTGGTGGATTTCACCACACAGCGGGGAAAGAACACCGCCACTGCGATCATTACCAGCGAATGCCGGAGCATTACTCTAACAAACGGGCCATGGACCACGCGCGATCTTTCCTTCCTCCTCCTTGACTTATCCTCTCTTCTTACACACACACTAACATGCACTACACTACAAAACATGTCGGGAGCTTAGAACTTATCCACTCTGTGGAGATGCCTCTCTGATAAGAGGCATCTGGACGGGGAATATCCTGCTATCTGACGTGTAGGTCGGTGGTGGATTTCACCACACAGCGGGGAAAGAACACCGCCACTGCGATCATTACCAGCGAATGCCGGAGCATTACTCTAACAAACGGGCCATGGACCACGCGCGATCTTTCCTTCCTCCTCCTTGACTTATCCTCTCTTCTTACACACACACTAACATGCACTACACTACAAAACATGTCGGGAGCTTAGAACTTATCCACTCTGTGGAGATGCCTCTCTGATAAGAGGCATCTGGACGGGGAATATCCTGCTATCTGACGTGTAGGTCGGTGGTGGATTTCACCACACAGCGGGGAAAGAACACCGCCACTGCGATCATTACCAGCGAATGCCGGAGCATTACTCTAACAAACGGGCCATGGACCACGCGCGATCTTTCCTTCCTCCTCCTTGACTTATCCTCTCTTCTTACACACACACTAACATGCACTACACTACAAAACATGTCGGGAGCTTAGAACTTATCCACTCTGTGGAGATGCCTCTCTGATAAGAGGCATCTGGACGGGGAATATCCTGCTATCTGACGTGTAGGTCGGTGGTGGATTTCACCACACAGCGGGGAAAGAACACCGCCACTGCGATCATTACCAGCGAATGCCGGAGCATTACTCTAACAAACGGGCCATGGACCACGCGCGATCTTTCCTTCCTCCTCCTTGACTTATCCTCTCTTCTTACACACACACTAACATGCACTACACTACAAAACATGTCGGGAGCTTAGAACTTATCCACTCTGGGGAGATGCCTCTCTGATAAGAGGCATCTGGACGGGGAATATCCTGCTATCTGACGTGTAGGTCGGTGGTGGATTTCACCACACAGCGGGGAAAGAACACCGCCACTGCGATCATTACCAGCGAATGCCGGAGCATTACTCTAACAAACGGGCCATGGACCACGCGCGATCTTTCCTTCCTCCTCCTTGACTTATCCTCTCTTCTTACACACACACTAACATGCACTACACTACAAAACATGTCGGGAGCTTAGAACTTATCCACTCTGGGGAGATGCCTCTCTGATAAGAGGCATCTGGACGGGGAATATCCTGCTATCTGACGTGTAGGTCGGTGGTGGATTTCACCACACAGCGGGGAAAGAACACCGCCACTGCGATCATTACCAGCGAATGCCGGAGCATTACTCTAACAAACGGGCCATGGACCACGCGCGATCTTTCCTTCCTCCTCCTTGACTTATCCTCTCTTCTTACACACACACTAACATGCACTACACTACAAAACATGTCGGGAGCTTAGAACTTATCCACTCTGGGGAGATGCCTCTCTGATAAGAGGCATCTGGACGGGGAATATCCTGCTATCTGACGTGTAGGTCGGTGGTGGATTTCACCACACAGCGGGGAAAGAACACCGCCACTGCGATCATTACCAGCGAATGCCGGAGCATTACTCTAACAAACGGGCCATGGACCACGCGCGATCTTTCCTTCCTCCTCCTTGACTTATCCTCTCTTCTTACACACACACTAACATGCACTACACTACAAAACATGTCGGGAGCTTAGAACTTATCCACTCTGGGGAGATGCCTCTCTGATAAGAGGCATCTGGACGGGGAATATCCTGCTATCTGACGTGTAGGTCGGTGGTGGATTTCACCACACAGCGGGGAAAGAACACCGCCACTGCGATCATTACCAGCGAATGCCGGAGCATTACTCTAACAAACGGGCCATGGACCACGCGCGATCTTTCCTTCCTCCTCCTTGACTTATCCTCTCTTCTTACACACACACTAACATGCACTACACTACAAAACATGTCGGGAGCTTAGAACTTATCCACTCTGGGGAGATGCCTCTCTGATAAGAGGCATCTGGACGGGGAATATCCTGCTATCTGACGTGTAGGTCGGTGGTGGATTTCACCACACAGCGGGGAAAGAACACCGCCACTGCGATCATTACCAGCGAATGCCGGAGCATTACTCTAACAAACGGGCCATGGACCACGCGCGATCTTTCCTTCCTCCTCCTTGACTTATCCTCTCTTCTTACACACACACTAACATGCACTACACTACAAAACATGTCGGGAGCTTAGAACTTATCCACTCTGGGGAGATGCCTCTCTGATAAGAGGCATCTGGACGGGGAATATCCTGCTATCTGACGTGTAGGTCGGTGGTGGATTTCACCACACAGCGGGGAAAGAACACCGCCACTGCGATCATTACCAGCGAATGCCGGAGCATTACTCTAACAAACGGGCCATGGACCACGCGCGATCTTTCCTTCCTCCTCCTTGACTTATCCTCTCTTCTTACACACACACTAACATGCACTACACTACAAAACATGTCGGGAGCTTAGAACTTATCCACTCTGGGGAGATGCCTCTCTGATAAGAGGCATCTGGACGGGGAATATCCTGCTATCTGACGTGTAGGTCGGTGGTGGATTTCACCACACAGCGGGGAAAGAACACCGCCACTGCGATCATTACCAGCGAATGCCGGAGCATTACTCTAACAAACGGGCCATGGACCACGCGCGATCTTTCCTTCCTCCTCCTTGACTTATCCTCTCTTCTTACACACACACTAACATGCACTACACTACAAAACATGTCGGGAGCTTAGAACTTATCCACTCTGGGGAGATGCCTCTCTGATAAGAGGCATCTGGACGGGGAATATCCTGCTATCTGACGTGTAGGTCGGTGGTGGATTTCACCACACAGCGGGGAAAGAACACCGCCACTGCGATCATTACCAGCGAATGCCGGAGCATTACTCTAACAAACGGGCCATGGACCACGCGCGATCTTTCCTTCCTCCTCCTTGACTTATCCTCTCTTCTTACACACACACTAACATGCACTACACTACAAAACATGTCGGGAGCTTAGAACTTATCCACTCTGGGGAGATGCCTCTCTGATAAGAGGCATCTGGACGGGGAATATCCTGCTATCTGACGTGTAGGTCGGTGGTGGATTTCACCACACAGCGGGGAAAGAACACCGCCACTGCGATCATTACCAGCGAATGCCGGAGCATTACTCTAACAAACGGGCCATGGACCACGCGCGATCTTTCCTTCCTCCTCCTTGACTTATCCTCTCTTCTTACACACACACTAACATGCACTACACTACAAAACATGTCGGGAGCTTAGAACTTATCCACTCTGTGGAGATGCCTCTCTGATAAGAGGCATCTGGACGGGGAATATCCTGCTATCTGACGTGTAGGTCGGTGGTGGATTTCACCACACAGCGGGGAAAGAACACCGCCACTGCGATCATTACCAGCGAATGCCGGAGCATTACTCTAACAAACGGGCCATGGACCACGCGCGATCTTTCCTTCCTCCTCCTTGACTTATCCTCTCTTCTTACACACACACTAACATGCACTACACTACAAAACATGTCGGGAGCTTAGAACTTATCCACTCTGGGGAGATGCCTCTCTGATAAGAGGCATCTGGACGGGGAATATCCTGCTATCTGACGTGTAGGTCGGTGGTGGATTTCACCACACAGCGGGGAAAGAACACCGCCACTGCGATCATTACCAGCGAATGCCGGAGCATTACTCTAACAAACGGGCCATGGACCACGCGCGATCTTTCCTTCCTCCTCCTTGACTTATCCTCTCTTCTTACACACACACTTACACTAACATGCACTACACTACCACACATGCCGGGAGCTTAGAGCTTATCCACTCTGTGGAGATGCCTCTCTGATAAGAGGCATCTGGACGGGGAATATCCTGCTATCTGACGTGTAGGTCGGTGGTGGATTTCACCACACAGCGGGGAAAGAACACCGCCACTGCGATCATTACCAGCGAATGCCGGAGCATTACTCTAACAAACGGGCCATGGACCGCGCGCGATCTTTCCTTCCTCCTCCTTGACTTATCCTCTCTTCTTACACACACACTAACATGCACTACACTACAAAACATGTCGGGAGCTTAGAACTTATCCACTCTGGGGAGATGCCTCTCTGATAAGAGGCATCTGGACGGGGAATATCCTGCTATCTGACGTGTAGGTCGGTGGTGGATTTCACCACACAGCGGGGAAAGAACACCGCCACTGCGATCATTACCAGCGAATGCCGGAGCATTACTCTAACAAACGGGCCATGGACCACGCGCGATCTTTCCTTCCTCCTCCTTGACTTATCCTCTCTTCTTACACACACACTAACATGCACTACACTACAAAACATGTCGGGAGCTTAGAACTTATCCACTCTGTGGAGATGCCTCTCTGATAAGAGGCATCTGGACGGGGAATATCCTGCTATCTGACGTGTAGGTCGGTGGTGGATTTCACCACACAGCGGGGAAAGAACACCGCCACTGCGATCATTACCAGCGAATGCCGGAGCATTACTCTAACAAACGGGCCATGGACCACGCGCGATCTTTCCTTCCTCCTCCTTGACTTATCCTCTCTTCTTACACACACACTAACATGCACTACACTACAAAACATGTCGGGAGCTTAGAACTTATCCACTCTGGGGAGATGCCTCTCTGATAAGAGGCATCTGGACGGGGAATATCCTGCTATCTGACGTGTAGGTCGGTGGTGGATTTCACCACACAGCGGGGAAAGAACACCGCCACTGCGATCATTACCAGCGAATGCCGGAGCATTACTCTAACAAACGGGCCATGGACCACGCGCGATCTTTCCTTCCTCCTCCTTGACTTATCCTCTCTTCTTACACACACACTAACATGCACTACACTACAAAACATGTCGGGAGCTTAGAACTTATCCACTCTGGGGAGATGCCTCTCTGATAAGAGGCATCTGGACGGGGAATATCCTGCTATCTGACGTGTAGGTCGGTGGTGGATTTCACCACACAGCGGGGAAAGAACACCGCCACTGCGATCATTACCAGCGAATGCCGGAGCATTACTCTAACAAACGGGCCATGGACCACGCGCGATCTTTCCTTCCTCCTCCTTGACTTATCCTCTCTTCTTACACACACACTAACATGCACTACACTACAAAACATGTCGGGAGCTTAGAACTTATCCACTCTGGGGAGATGCCTCTCTGATAAGAGGCATCTGGACGGGGAATATCCTGCTATCTGACGTGTAGGTCGGTGGTGGATTTCACCACACAGCGGGGAAAGAACACCGCCACTGCGATCATTACCAGCGAATGCCGGAGCATTACTCTAACAAACGGGCCATGGACCGCGCGCGATCTTTCCTTCCTCCTCCTTGACTTATCCTCTCCTCTTACACACACACTTACACTAACATGCACTACACTACAAAACATGTCGGGAGCTTAGAACTTATCCACTCTGGGGAGATGCCTCTCTGATAAGAGGCATCTGGACGGGGAATATCCTGCTATCTGACGTGTAGGTCGGTGGTGGATTTCACCACACAGCGGGGAAAGAACACCGCCATCCCCCATGATAAAAAAGATCACATAATTTCGGAACTAATAGCCGAAGCATTTGACGCGCTGGACACGCGAAAGAGTTTTTGCAAGTTGTCGATTCGAAAGGCGGAACACGACAATTCTGGGGAGAATTGTCCTGCGCATGCGCCGGCATCAAATGACAGCATTTCGATTGAGGGGTCCCCTCACTCTCCCTGTTTTGTCGTCTACAACAAATGCGATCATAACTTACACTAAACGTAGTTTTCTTCGCCACCACTGAGCACGAGTTCAGTACCAGCACACAATGAGATTCGAAGTAAAGAAAACTGCAATGTCCATAATACCAATATATGGCAGGAATATATGGTTATTTTTTTTTCTCTCGTTAATTCCAATATATCAGGAATAAACTAATGTAATTGTTTTGCATTTGAAGTTATGCATATCTGGAGGCTACATTGATTGTCACGAAAAATTAATTATTTATCCACGAGGCGTTATAATTGCCATACATTTCCCAATCCTAATATAAAAACAATATAAATATGTTGTAGTAAAATCACGGGGTTACATTCTAGGACTATCGAGGAAGCTAGAGTTTTCTTTGGAGATAGGTATGTATTACATATTCGTATGATACTATCAGATTTCATGTATTGCACGTTTTACTCTCTCTCTTTTTTTTTTTTTTTTTGTTAGGCTTATAAAAGCAAAAATAGACTCAGAGTTACAAATATTTTCAAGAAAAGCTTTTAGATCCTGTTGGAGGTATTCAGTTCCAATTAGTTTGTAGTTTTAACGTATGTTTTCGATTGTACGACCTGCAGAAACTCATTTTTCTGAAGATAGATAATTTCCTATTGACGATAATGTTGACGTACAACGACAATGGATTTCCCGCCTCGCAAAATCTCTCTAATGACTGGATCGCCAAACCGACTTGCACGTGCCCTAAGAGGAGGAAGTGGCTGTCGGGCGGGGAGGCGCCGGCGGCGACCGCAGCGGAGGCAGGGCGACCGATGGCGCTCGACAGGGCGAATGGGCGAAGTTCCTCGCGCGACTGGCAGGCGCTCCCCGTCGCGGCGCCGAGCGCTTCTGTGCGCAGGGGGAAACAGCGCATTCGAATTATGAATTGTAACGACTTAAAGGCCTTCAGCCTAGCCACGTAGTTAAAATGTATTGAAATTGTATATAAATGTGTTGTAATTACCTATTAAATAAAAAAAAATTAAAAATTGCAATAGAACTTCAATCTTCTTCTTACCGGGAGAGATGGCTCTGTGCATCAACCTGATGTCACTGCAGTCACTCAGACCGGGAGGTCCTAGGCAGGATTTTCGACACTAGCTTGTCAGCTACGGCGAATTCAGTCGCTGCCTGGAGGAGAATTCTAGCGCCCGGCTGCTCTGATCGGTAGGTTTCCATGGTTTCTTTGATCAACACCAGGCAAATGCCGGAGCAGTACCCTAACAAACGGGCCACGGACCGCGCGCGATCTTTCCTTCCTCTTCCTTGTCCTTTCCACTTACACACACACACACACACACACACACACTTACACTAACATGCACTACACTACCACACATGCCGGGAGACCGGTCGGGAGGTTAGAGCTTGTCCCGGCTGGGGCGGTGCCTCGCTGGTGGGAGATACCTGGTTGAGGGAAAACCCCGCTAGTCGACGGTAGGTCGGCGCCAGATCTCGCCATCCAGCGGGGAAAAGATCATCGCCACCGCCAGAGAAAAAACACGATCTACACTTATGGGACTAATGACCTAAGTAGTTGACACGCCCGGAAACACGAATCAATCAATCAATCAATCAATCAATTCTTCTTCTTTTGCCTTTTTCGGGGGTGGCGCTAATGCGAGCGGGCTCGAATTTTATTAATTTTTACGCCACTCTGTTTTTAATACAGATTCGGCAATGTTTTTACGGCCGGTTACTCTTCCTGACGCCAACCCGAAGGGACGGACAGGCACAACCCGAATTCGAACTCATAATCCTTCGCTAAGGTATTAGTGCCACGGCGATCTTGGACCGATCTCGGTCACCCGCAATCGACCAACATTAATCGCCTTTATTTTATTCGGTATGATGCTTCTAAAAATAATATTTTTTTTTCATTGGTTATTGAAGACAGAATTGTACAATTTCGATTAAACTTTTATGTTTGTTTTCACATTCTCTCCTTTCCGTTCTTCATCTATCATCTACAACTCTTTTAAAATACTTGCCTTAATCGTACATTTAGGGTCTTTCAGTTATTGTTCTCTAGTTGCAAGTCAATGAAATACAAGTGTACGTGATATATAATTTTTCATTCTTCTTCGATGCCAATAATTCGGGTTCGAAATTATTTCATATACATCGATTCTGCTGCAATATCTTGAATATCGAATGTCATTAAAAGGAAAATGTATACTCTTAAGATATTATGAGATCTTTTGGGATTTCCGGGGTATTGGGCAACCGAGCAATTTCCGTTCCTCTCAGCTTATTTCATCTTTTCATACTGTCTTCAACTATTGCGTTCTTTTTTATTGACATTCCACGACACCAAATTGGCAATCATTGTATGCTAAGTGGATTGCGGTGGACTAGAGAGGGGTGCGAAAGTTGCTCTAAACTCCCTGAATTTCTCTCGAGAATGACGTTGTATTGCCGCGGGCATCGTTATTTAGCGTCGTTTATCCTGCGATTGAAATAAACACGTGGCTCAAAACAAGCGACAGCGGCGACCGCGATGAGTGTTTACGCAGGGGCACGGGACGGAATGCCGGGCGTCTTGCGGGCAGGTGTCAGCCGCACGCCCGTTCTCATCGGCGCGCGGGGCTGCGCCGGGGTTTTTGCTCGCGGCGCTCCGCTATCTGCGCTTCCCCGTCATTTGTCTCCGGCCGCGCCGGCGAGCGCCGTTGTGGTCGGCAGATTGCGGGTAATCGGGCGCGTGGTCGGCGCCGCGGACGCGTGTGCGTGCCCGCGCGCCTGACTCACGGCCGCCGCCGCGTCCTGGCCGGCAGAGGCCCTGTGACCTGGCGACAGGCTTGTTGGATCTGTTAATAATCAAAGTATACCAGTCTCAGAACTTTTATTTACACTATGGACAGCATTATGACAACCAATTACAAATGAGGCGCACGACCAGACCACACTTAAGAGCCCTACCAAGAGACTGAGACGAGACTGCGCCAAGTCTGAGGGTGAGAGGCGCCGTACTCCTGATAAATATAGGCTGCACTAGACACAACCTAGATGGCGCCACTGCCCAACGAAACATTCTTAATATAAATATACTATATTTCACAGGATCAGCCACTCGGGCAAGGGTGTGGGATTGATTCATTGATTGATTGCTAGTGATTCCAGGCGCGTCAACTGCCAAGGCCAATAAACACTTAAACGTAGTGCATGTTTTTTCTTCGGGTGATGGCGCTGATCTTCCCCCGCTGGATTGCTAGATCCGGCGCCGACCTACGGTCGGCTTGCGGGGTTTTCCCGAACCAGGTATCTCTCACATGGGAGGCCATGGTGGTAACATGGTGTTTGTAAAATGGGTTACCATTAAAAAGGTGGTATAGCGTTCCCTTTAGGATAGAGTATATTTCATTTCAATTTCTTGTTTGTAATTTAATTTTCGATTTCGTAAATGATATAATAGTACATTATGAAACGATAATGTAATGATGGGTATTAATACACGTGGGTGTGATATTAAGATACGAGCGAGGAACGAGCTCGTATCGTAAACTTCACACGAGTGTATTAATACCCATTACTTCGAGTTTCATACGGTACTTTTTCTACAACTTATGGTAACTTTTATAAGTTAAAACTTCTCCAATGAATCGATTCGGGGCAGTCGACATGCAAGATTCACCCAAGGCTACCTAGGAGACACCTCTCTACCCTACACCTGCAGGTGCTTTGTTTTACCAGAGCGACTACAAACGTTGCGGCAATAATATTCCGACGTCACCATTTTCGCATTTTATCTCATCATCACCACCAGAAAGAAATCATTATCAACACCACCAGAAAGAAATACCATTCACTAAATATTTTAAACTAAAGATTGGCCGGTTTTTAAGGACGAGCACACGGCAGCGCAAATAACACAAAGTGACTTGCATTCAGATATTAAAGTCACTCAAATGTTCTCTGCAATAACTACCTCTGCTCTAGTCAAATAGGATCAAAGTGAAATTACGATCCAATTTATTTTCAATAATATTTCACTTAAAAATTACTAATAATAAAACAAATTAAAACTGAGAAACATAATATAATATTGAATTCAATTTTAATATACACACTCGAACGAATCATTTACTGCAACGATTCTCAATGACTAACAAAGTGCCAATACTTGGTTTGTAAGAGTCTCTGTGATTGGTCAAGAACCTGTATCACAATGAAAACTGTGTCGAAATGACTATCATTATGTAACTGGTTGCAGCTATCCAATGACAGCATTAAACAATAGGAGTAGAAAAACTATTTTGACTTCATGTTGAAAAATGAATATCTATGTCATAATCATGACTTTCTAATTATGTGTGTTTTCTTTTATTTCAGGTAAGAATCGTTGTAGTTGCAGTACCTGAAATACAAAAATCAGTAAGTTTTAATTATTTTCTATTAAGTTTTTAAGGTTTTTGAAATGGAAACAACTACTTCGATGAAGACATGATTTCAGTAAGATAATTTGATGAAACTATTGGCAGGTAAAACTCTTCCGACCAATGAGCTTGATTTCTATGAAGTGACAATGTGCCCGTAATATATGAAGCTTGTAGAAATGACTGTCTCCCCCCCCCCCAAAAAAAAACTGAAAAGGGTGCGTAACTGTCATCTCCTTCGAAGAAAGTGCATTTAGAAGAGATTACATTTTTAAAACACACACTGGGTACGAAAAATGAAAGTAAAAATGTTGCTTCTGTTTAGAAACGTATTAACCCTTTATTGCAAAGTGTAACTCAGCTGTAATATATTTTTCAGGTCTTAAATTCAATCTAATGATTTAATTATGAACAATTTGATATTACATGCGATTTACATAATGCGTTCAAGTCACCCTATGCATAATTTCGACATTTTTAATAACGCAAAGACAGTTACAAAATGTGTTTAGCTAATAATTTAATTAGGTTTGTTGAAAAAATCAACACATACCAAAGAATTGTATTTAATCCAAAAATTAATTAGTTAGAGAGGATACATTTAAAGGGCCGAAGTCAAGCAAAGGACAATCCCAGAATCTGCCCCAAACCATTCTCTAGAACCTGTCGCTTTAATTAAATTATTTTGTCACATTATTAGGTTCCTCCTCCTTTCATAATTCAACATTTATTCTTATGTGCCTTTCTCTCCATCAGTAGTATGTCATTAAAATGACTAAAGAGCGATATTTAAAACTTCTTGTACCAAGCTACAATGTACAACAATTATTATTAAGCATATTTAATTAATTTTTGTTAAATATGATAATAGTTTTCTGTAAATAATAATATTAATTTCAATTATGTAAGGACAAGATAAAAGATTCAATTAATTCATCATGATTAATTTTATTTCTTTTCAACAAATTATAACCTATTATTGTTCTACGTATTTGGACATTGTCAAGGAATATTATACTATATAAAGAATATGTCGTTCTTTTGGAACATTATGAAGATATTTTAAAATATTAGGTTAAACGACGTTTATCCTTTGTTTTTGAGTCTTTAGACTCACATTATTTTGTAACACATCGAAAATCGGGTATGCTTAATATGCATTGTTTGGTGTCTTCCAACTCTTTAAAATGTTTATGAATGATGCATATGTTGTGGATTAACACGCACTAAAAGCAATGAATATATTAGTGTAGGAAAGGTTAAAAAATAGGCAAATATGTACTTGAAACGAAAAATATGCACAATCTAAAGTGTGTGTTTTATTTTAAATAAATAAGTTAGTTTACTTCTTGGATTATTAACAGCATATTTAATTCATAAAAGAAGACATTACGGAATATTTTTAATATTTTCTCATGTAATTATTTATTTCGAATTTGCATGAATGTTCTTATGTCCAAAGAAGACGTATGAAAATGTTCTTTGGACCTCCTATTCATTTAGGAGACAATGGTTAAAAACTGCCCTTTCTTTTGCAGTATTATAATATGCAATTCACCTTGTTAAATTGCACTTACTTTTTTTGCCGTTCTCAAGCCAGAATTTCGTTCTTCGATTTTCTAAAAATTATGCTGCGAATCGTCTTACTACCACTTACAGGTTTTATACCAGATGTATTTGGTGGATGATTAAATCTCCCTCAACAATTAAAACGTTGCTTTGCTATGCTTTGAACCTTGCAACAAACGCGTTGAACTTTTAAGTATGTCATTAAACAAGGCTTTTCTTTTTGTATCCCGCTGGAAACATAAAGGCCCCTGAGCAGTATTAACTCCACTGGCCATGAGAATACTATAACACATATCACAGAATCTGCAACCAGCCCCATCATACAATAGTTGTACAATATGTACCAGCTGATGGCAACATTGTCAGATATGATGAAGAAAACGATATAAATGTGTATATAGTTGATCTATGGATTTTGGCAATAGTTAAGCGAGATAGGTGAAGTTAAATGTCATTTATTTATGCAACAATGAAGTGCTATGATATCGGGGACTCAAAAAAGTTGAAAAAAAGCGCAGAATCCTTCGTACATCATATTACTAGGTTGCATTTCAAAGTAGTACCACCTTTTCATTAAAAAAGACAACATTTCGTCCTTTCTTGAAAAAATCCACCCGGACTTCAAAGAGGCATGTCCGGGGAAAACCTGACGTATGGTATTCCTAGTGGCAGCACCGTTTCAGCTTCTTCACGGAGCGATCGCGGAGGTTCGACAGGGAACTGACCGTCTCATAAAATGTACCACATATTTCTAGCACAAAACATCCACACTAGAGAGCCATCTCGCGGTTTACGCATTTATACAAGTTTGGAATTCGAGAAAATGAAACTTGTATAAATTTTCCAATATATGTTCTTAAAGTGAAAATATGCTCAATCGTTACAAATAAACTAAAATATTCACAAGATTGTGTTTATTGATTGCACAGACCAAGTATCTAATTTTGTGTTCTTTATGCATATCATTATGTTTACAGGAAAAAAATACAAATATACAAACTACACAGCCTATGCTTAATTGATAGTTATGGTAATAATCACGTGGACTTGTATCGAAACTTTCATCGTAATGTACTATCACACTCACAATAGATAAAATAATCGATTTTTTTAAAGTTCATATATCTAGGTTTTCTGAAGAAAAAAGCTTTTCATCCGTAATACAATACAGTTGCTTAGTCATACTCCAGTCTCGGAAACCTGCGACTATGATAAACTGGTTTTTGAATAGACGGTAGTAAATTGGTTGAAAAAATTGACGAACCATTCGTTTAAATAATTGAGCGCAGTGAGCAAGAAAGTGTTTTGCACTTGAATACTTACTAGGAAACACAAAACCTTGAACTTTCCGCACGTTCATGATCACAATTTCTATATACATAGTTTGCGTGATGTCATTGGGTTTTTTATTCTTTAAATAACATAACAGGAACGCCTGGCTTCCACGTTACGTTGGCAGTTTTGTTTAATTTTAAGTGTGTGAACCCATGCTTCTGTGCTACGTTCTTAAAACACGAAATGGCTAAATCTAGACCGGATAAATGTGTTAATAGTATCTGTGACAGTAAGATAATATTGTAATTTAAATTAGACATTGACTTTCTGTTTGAATTCTACCATTAATTATACACTTTGAAGTGGCATTTCAGGAAATTTGAAGATTGAACGTTTTCTTTGGAAGGCAGATAATGCACACGGAGGCGAAAGCTGATTAATCGATCTTGAGTGGGCTCAGCTCAAATATTGCATATGTAACGAGTCCAGCGCAACGATAAGAATGGACTGGCGTTGTACTCAAATGGTAAGTACTGGCGTTGACCTCAAATGGGAGAGTTCGTAAATGTCGGAGTTAAACATTCCCATCTCGCTATTGACTGCTTGTCTTCAGCGAAAAAGATTTCGTTTTCGCAAGCGTGGGTTTCGCGCACGTTTATGAGTGGGTCTCAAAATAGTATTACGCGACATAGCGAAGCCACTGGCAACTGCAAAGGCGGGGCGAGAAGCAAGTGCCAAGGGGCGGGATCACCTCGTTCGCGATAAGCTTTTTTATTATTATTATTATTATTATTATTATTATTATTATTATTATTATTACTACTACTACTACTACTACTACTATTATACTTTTGATGGCGCTTGCCTAGCGAGGTGTCCTGCCGGGTCCTTTGGAGAACCAAGGTGCCTGCTTCGCTTGCAAACTCGGGCGGTCTGAATTCGACGTGCAGTTATATCAATAAAAACTTCCTCACGATGCGTGAAGTACTCAGGAGAACAGCGTTTTGCTTTGTCTGAATGTGCCAGTTCTTAAACCTTGCAGACGATGAACTTAGTTCTTCAGAGATCAGTCCATTTGCAGAGATGACCACAGGGATACATCAACACACTAAATGCCTCATGTCGCTCAATTCAATAGCCAAGGCCTGATATTTTCGCTTCTTCTCGGCAACAGAAGCAGCTATATTTCGGTCTAAAGAATTAACTATGTCTACTATGATCCATTTCCATGAAAACTTTTCGACTCATATTATGTCAGGTCTGTTAGCTTCGATCCTGCTATCAGTGGTGACTGCAACATTCCATTAGAGCCTCCACTGTTTCGTCTCCAGAACTGAATCCGGCTTGAAATTGTAGTATTGGACCTCTTTCTGTACCATCTCTGACTTTGCAGATAGGGCCTGATAGACTACCGCAGCAACGTCGTTGTGCCGACTCAGGTATTCTGTTTGTGCCAAAGCAGAGAACCCGCCCATTACGTGCTGGAGGGTTTCGCCGGGTTGACTGCAAAGGTGACAGCTGCCTTCTACACTCATATCCCCAATCACATACCTTTGGTAATTGCGGGTGGAAGTCCTGAACAGATATTACGAAGCCTTCTGTCTCCGAAAAAAAGGCCAGTTTTTTTTTAGCCAGGAGACAGACGATCCCATGTTCCCAGCGTTCCCTTTAAGCTTGGCAGGAAACCTGCCGTGTAAATGCTTCTAAATCCACTCAGTGTGTCTTCTTTGCTGGTACACGGTCTCTCAGAGTCTGCTTGATTCAGGTTCAGTGGGGTGATATTCTTGTGCGTGGTACAAATTGCTTCATGCACAACCGTCGTTTTCTGAAGGAAGTATTTGCGAAGATTGTTGATTTGCTTCATGCACAACCGTCGTTTTCTGAAGGAAGTATTTGTGAAGTCTGTTGATTTGCTTCGCGCACAAGGAACCAGAACACCTCTACCTCCGTTCCGAGGTAAGTGTATAGAACTGGGGTTGTCATTGACCCGTTGGGTTGTGCGTGCGGTACTTGGTAAAAGTGGTCCTAACGTTTCGATTAAGGTCCTGCATTGCAGTTGTTGTCCCGTGAAGAACACCGAATGTACAGACGCCAGTCTATACACTTGGTGTTGGTAACAAGTCCCCCCTCCTGTTCACTATTTTCTGATAACATTTCTGGCAACCCTGGTGTTCGGCATATATTGCGTAAAGTCCTCGTATAGTGGTTTATTCACTTGTATATTGTATTCCGTCTTCATTGTAGAGTGCTACAAATAAAGAAAGAAGTTAAATTAACGCTCTTGATAGAAGTCTGATGGTGATCTATTTAGATGTAAATCTTGTGTTTCTGTATTACGACAATTTATGCATTATGATATTAATAAATAGGTCCTGCATTGCAGTTGTTGTCCCGTGAAGAACACCGAATGTACAGACGCCAGTCTATACACTTGGTAGTCTATACACTTTAATACAATTAAGTTTTGAACTTGGAATGGGTTTTATTGAATACATTCTCTTTAAGACCTACTTTTTTGCTACCTAGCAAAATGTCGAAACGAATTTTAAATATGAATCTACCGATATTTTCACAGAAACATTATTTTTGACAATTGTTACAGCTGATACATAGTTGACATCCACGCTTGTATGGATGGAGGCAGGTCTGATGTCTTATTTCAAGTGTTACAATAATATTCTCGTATGCAATTGGCATATGCAATCGTATTTGTCGAATTTACGAATTTTTTGTTTTCACGACTGATATACACATTCGGTGAAGGGCAAATCTATTTAAGACATGCAGTATTTTCTACAAATAATTCGAATTTTCTGAGAATACTTGGTATTCTGATGAGTAAATCGATTGCGTCATTGTGTAGAAGACTGTAGTACAAATATTTACTTTATATATGCGAAATAAACCATTTAAATGTCTTAATCAACGAAATGTATGTGTTTACATTTTGCTCTACTTCTCGAGCTTCCAAAAAGGCGCGCTTGTGTGAGATCTTGAATGACAGGAACGCAGACAGACAGATGAAGTACACCTGCGACAAATAAAAAATTTAAATAAAGAAATAATGCCACAAAAGTATTTGTTTTAAAATTACAAATGTTTCTGGGAAGAATAGACAGTTGTGTATTCTGATAAATCAGAGTGAGCCGAAGGATGGTTAGAGACAACGGCTCCAAGAATTTAAAGTTTATTTTTACACCAATGAATAGGAGTTTTTTGTGAGACAGTGGCGTGGGTTAGTGTCGTTTAGTGTGATATGTTCTGGCGACTATTGAGCGGTGAGGTGAGGTGTGGCGTGGCGGTACTTAATGTGATTTGGTATGATTTAATGTGGTGTTGTGGAATCCTGGGTGGTGACAAGTCATGGTGTAATGGTGACAAGTCATGGTGTAATGTGATGCGTGACGTGACGTGGCATGGCGAGGCGTGGCGTCGTGTCGTGTCAGAGATTGATGTGGTATGGCGAATGTGATGCGTGGTATAGCTATGTCGTGGTTTTGCGTGGCGTAGTGAGGTATCAGGCCGGATGTGTTGTGGCTCGAGTGGCATGTGGTGGGGTGGCGGCGGGGAGGGCGTGGCGGGGTGTTTGGCGTGTCGGAGCTCGATGTGGCGTGGCTTGAGTGGCGCGGGGTTTAATTTCCCGAAGCGGGGAAGGGGAAGGTCGTGACTTGACGTGGAGTGGCGTGTTGTGATGCAATGTGGTGTAGCTTATTAGCGGAAGTGTGGCGGCGCGGGGCGCAGTTTGCTGTGGCGGGGGTGGGGAGAGGCGGGCCGTGCCGTGGGGGAAACGGTGTGGCGTCGTGTGTAATGGGGGACGTGGTGTGGCTTATGTGTCTTGGTGTGGCGGCGCGGCAGGGAGGAGGGGGCGCTGGGGGGCGGGGCTTTGGCGAAGGGCGTCCGACTGCGGCTGGAGGCTTCCGGGCGCCTTCAATAAAACATCTGCGAGTGGACGGGGGCGGGGACGGGGGCGGGGACGGGGGCGGGGGGCGGAGGCGAGCGGTGGGCGGCCAGGCGTCGCCCTTTGTGCGCGTGACAGCTCGCTATCCACCGCCTCCTCCCATGCGCTGCCCGCCGCTGCGCCCGCCCGGAAAAGGGGGAGGTTTTTATTGGCGCTGGGGGCGATTAAAAGAGTCCTCTGCACTTCACTGCGGGAGGCGGCAGCCACAGACGGACGACAGTCCACTCCGGTTACAGTCAACTTCTGGGGACTAACATGTTCCCGTTCACTATATCCGATGATGGCAAAATTAAATGGAATTTCTCCACAATGATCCATTTTATTAATATAAAGATACAGCATAATACATTAACAGCACGAACTGAAAATTTGAATATCTTTATTTGTCCTTAAACAATCAATAATGTTCAATTGTTTACTTCGTACCTTTTTATTTGTAATTTCTCTAAATCCTTCTCCAGATTTCGTGCTCTGTCCATGTTTGATTCTGCATTGTCCTCTGTGTCTAAGAATCATAATGCACTCTTAACACCTTTCAATTCTTCTTGCACTGTTGGAACACCATTCCACTCTCCAAAGGCGTTTTGTAATCGCCTAATGACATACGTGATCCAATTACTTTACAGGACGAATTTCCTACGTTCACTGTAGCCGAGGTTCAGGTTCACTATAACCGTATCTTCTTATGCTTATTTATAATGCAAGTGAAACGGGACTAGTGATGTAAGATCACTATAACCGAGGTTTCACTATAGCCGAGTTCACTATAATCGGAATCGACTGTATTCTGAGACCGACCACAAGCGAACGACTTAAGATAAGGGCAAGATTCATCTGGAGACGATGCTCACATCATATAATTGCGACGACACGAAAAACAAATGGAAAGTTCTATTTTGGAATTGTGGAAAAAATAATTTTATGAGTTTTATTCGTTATTCACTTTCGTTATTCTAATTTAATACGTACTACCTTTTATAAATCAAATTTCCTTTGTTTAAAATGTTAATAATAATAATAATATTTATTTCCTGCTAATGAGCCTTCGCTCGGTGGCAGGTGTTACACAGAACATATAGACATACAAAGACTAGTTAAAAATATATATTATAAGGAACGTTCGACTAAGTAACTAAGAAATATTACCCAAATATTTGGCATCACACGCAATATTCCGAAAGCAACGCCCACGAGAGAGAAAAGTCGCGAGTACTGCAGCAGGTAGGCTGTTACAGTCAGTTACTGTCCGGTTGGCAAAAGAGTATTTACCTACATCGGTGTTTTGATTCCTATATTTAATTTAGGAACTTTTAATGGTGTAAATCTTTCAGATCTGGTCCCGGCTGTAATGCATAACCTGGACTATGTTCGCTCAGAAGCTGCTTGCAGCGGTTTCCGCGCCGGTTGACGCTTCAGGTCTGGCCGGACACAACATATGGCTCCATAAACGCTTCTGTATACACGCTCGTTTCCGCAGAGTCAAGGCTGCGGGCAGGGCAGGGCGCGCGCGGTATTTAAGGACTCGTTGCGGCCTGGGGCGCGTCAGGTCAGTTCAGGGTGACATCAGAAAGCTATTTGGAGCGAGAGGCATTCGAGGAGATTAAAGGAAACGCGATTTAAAAAACAAATAGTTTGATCGTCATAACTGCTTAATTTACGCATTATTTTCAGTTTGTATATTTAAATTTGCCTTCGCGGTTTGGCTCATTGGTCAGCGTGCTCGCTCTCCATGACGCGGCCCCGAGTTCGATTCCCGGTCGGGTAATGTTATGGTGTGCGTTTTCCTTGCAATGCCTCAGTATCTGTTGCTGGATGACGATGAGAAAACTCTTTTCTCAGGTTGAGAAAACCGGGATACGGCATGGGGATGGGTACGTGCTAACCACACGCACCCTGTAACCCATGGTCGCAAGGCCGGGACGCCACTTCGCACAGCGGCAATTGCGCCAAAGTACTTACATATTTAAATTTATAATCAAGCAGAAAAATTAAAAGAATAAGCCATATTTTTCTCTATCTTTTTGCTATCAGAAGCTGGTTTTTAAATTTATTTCTTCCTGCTTAGGAAACATGAGTTTCTGGTGTTTTAAAGAGAGCAACTTAAACGTTGAATGAACTGCAGTTGAGAAAAATCTGCACTGTAATTTCGTGCACGTGAAGCGGGGGCGCATGACGGTTGGGCCCGTTCAAATTCAAACCAATTACAATCGGAATAGATTGGAAACTTTCAAAATAGATGTTCCACTCTTGCGATTTCAAGGTAAAAAGTATTGAAATATGAAGTGATTCATTTTATTACTTGTTCCTCTCAGAGCTGAATTAGTTTATTCCAGTAATATTTAATAACATAATTGTGTTTACAGATCATTGGTTGTTAGGCAGATTTAGTGGAACAAATGTGAATGAAAGGGCTGTGACGTTATGGGACACTGGCGCACACTCTGCTCCACAGATCGGAACTACTTCCATTTGGAACGAAACGTGGTGCTACAACTCTTTTTACTTTTCACACTCTACTTGTCACGCGATTGCCTGATAGCGTTTTAGGCTTCGCTATGCGAAAGCTCTCTATTATCATTTTACCAGGGAAATATATAATGCAGCGATGGCAAAACACAACCTTTGTTACATATAAAATATTTGTCGTTGTCGCTCACCCCGCATCGCGTGTTCCCCTGACGAAGATTGATTTCTTCCAATTCACTTTGTAACCTCGTTTTCATTTTTTCACGTTGGTTACTTAATGCGTTGATTTGGTCATTTTGTCATAGGAACATGGCACATAATTATATTTAAACCATGCCACTCCGAACTGCCTTAATTTAAAAATGTAAATTTTGGAATATTTTCCTCCGTTTCTCAGCATTTTATTAAACCATTTTGCTAGGTGCATTAAAATAAGAAAATAAACGTAAATCTTTAATGTAGGAAAATAAACCTGAGTAGGAAACCATCTGTCGGCTAGATCTGGCAGTGGAATTTGAACATGATTACTGTAAGGCGGGATGCGCAGTGTTGGATAGAATTGCATTTCGTGTATATGAGAATAAGGAGTTAATGGACGTGTACTAATGTTGCCCCGTGTGAGCGAACGGTTACTGCAGCTCCGTGCATTTTGCATCGTCGCCGGCTGGGCTGGCGCGGGGCGCGGCGCAAGGTGGTGCGGGGGCGGGGTGGTGGCGGGGGCGGGGGCGGGTCGCGGGGCGTGGGCGCGGGGTAGGGGGGCGTGGGGTAGGGGGGCGTGGGCGCGGGGTAGGGGGGCGTGGGCGCGGGGTAGGGGGGCGTGGGCGCGGGGTAGGGGGGCGTGGGCGCGGGGCAGGGTGGCGTGGCCGCGGGGCGGGGAGCGGGGGGCGGGCGCGGGGCAGGGGGCGGCGTGTGGTAGCGCCTGGCGGAAGGAGAGGCGGGGCGGGGCGGGCGTGGCGTATTAGCATGTCGTTATGTCGTAAATCTCGCAGCCTCCGCAGCGGCCGCCCAGGGCGACGGCGCGGCGCGCTACCTCGAGCGCTCGCCGCCGATGCACCTGCGCGGCGCGGCGGAGGCGCACGCTGCTCGCCGTCGAGGGACGCGCCGGCCGCGGGCGCTAGGGCGTCCGTTGGGGCCGCTGCACTGCCTCTGGCCGGGAGGTCTCCACGAGGGCAGGACTTTCAGCACTAGCTACAAAGCTAGGCCCAAGTCAGCCGCAACATCAGGAGATTGACGGAACAATACCCTATCTATCAGACGGGCCATGAATCGCACGCGATCTTTCCTGCCTGTACTTTGTCCTATCCTCACCCCTTCACATTCATTCATTACACTGCCACACATGCTGGGAGACCAGTCGGGAGCTTTGAGGTTGTCACGGCTGCGGCGGTGCCCCGCTGGTGGGAGATACCTGCATGTTAAAAACCCCGAGAGTCAACGAGAGTAGGTCGGCGCAGGACTTCATCACCTAGCAGGGAAAGAACACTGCTATCCGTGATGAAAGCATGCCCACACTTACGGAACTAATGATTATTGCAGTTGTCGAGCCCAGAAACACGCAATTCAAAATCAATTGCTCTTTTTTTAAACTGACTGAAAACTACATTCGTTGGTAAATATCCGACGACGTGTGTGCATGAACTATTTCTTTGTATTCTTCTCATTTATATTCATTTTCTATTCACACAATTTTACATTTTGCTTGCTCAAATAAGGGGGAAAATACATTTATTTTCTCTTGGAGTTCTTAAAGATGGTATAAAATTAAGAAAGTGGAGATAGTACAGTATTACGGTAGAAATTATAGCCGATAATCCACCTATACGATTTTGCATTCGTCACGGATACGATTTTGTGAATTCACTAATATTTACAGCAATAGTGTCAGTCTAGGATACTAAAACATCTCCACTCGAAAGATATGAAACATTTCAAGATGCGTGATAATCTTAAGCAATAACATGCGATTCTTGCGAACTTCCTTGTGACTGTGTCAATCGGTCTATATCATATTGTTTTGCGTTGTACGAACATTGAAACGGGTAAGCAGCGGCGACAGATTCGACCACCGATGGAAAGCTAGATGCCCCTGGACACGTAGCTCTAAAAGCGTCATCATCAGCCATCAAAGGAGCGTTTGCATCCTCGGGTATTTAATTAATTGTTTAATGTGAAGAAACTGAATGACATACTATGAGGAAGGATGCCAATCTGTGCACGATTTCTTGGGATCTCGAATCCCCACTCAAACGAATACTACTAGCATAACTCGGCAGTCCTTGTCCTGTCGGATACTGATATCTAGCGTATTTCAAGCAGATAAATAATATTTTTGATTTTCTGATTCGTTTGTACTTTTGTAGTTCCTACTCTGAACTAAACAACACGTTATTGATGGAAAACACGGATTTTATAAATTTAATCCGGCAATGCGCAGCCACTACCCTTGAGCTTTGTTGATTGTAAAAACGTCCCTACCGACATGGATTCTGTCACATTTCGGGGAAAAGTGCTCATCTGATTGAGATTTTTTTTTGATAATATGCGTACCTGTATTGAATTGATGTCAATATTGAAATGTATCTTTATTGAAAATGTTTCCAAATACTGAACATCTAGGCTGGAGTTGTTTCTGCGTGCCCAAACAAGTTTATAGTAATGCTTCACAGCATAGCTAATACTCTCTTTCTGTGTTCCCTATAGATTTTTTGCAACTGGTAGGGCGAAAATATTCTCCCTGTTCAATTAACTACATAAATGAATTCTCATAGCGATATGTCGAACAGTGTGGAAGTTGATGTGCAGCAGCGCCATCATGTAAAGAGTACAACAGAGTGAACAGCATAAAAACTTTCGCCATTAAAAAATACTTTGATGAGCGAACTTTCTTGGTGACCTGCAAACAGTGTCCAGTTTACCAATCTCAGATTACCAACATCCATCTTTATTCAGAGAGATTAAGTTAATTATGAATGCAGGTGGGAACGAGCGTGTTTAAAAAAATTGAGGCCATATTTGCTCCCGCCCACTATGAACCTATTGCCACGGCTAATTGTTTCTCCTTTTCCTTATTGCGCTTTTTGTGAAAAAATAGACGCACTGCCACGAGAACATGGAGTACGATTATTTGAATAACTGTTTTCTCCACTAACACTTTGCGGAGCTCAAGAAGATTGCTAAAAATGAAGAAACATTTATGTTCTTGGAAGGTCATGTCCATTAATTTTTAATCTTTAATACTTTTTATTTAAAAAATTGTATTCACTTTTTACACTTTTTTCATCGATCAACGTTTCGAAGTTCTATGGCAGGGCTGTCAAACGGAGCACGTACGTGCTCGGAGCGCGCTTGCGCTCCGCTAGGGCACGCAGGGCCCGCGGCCGAGGGAAGCTCGCGCTCCGATTTCTCAGGGATGCACAGAAGGCAGTCGTGGGGGCGCAAGAAGACGTATAAAAAGTTTGTCCGAGTGGGCTCTTATATAGTGCAAAATGTAAATCAACTTGTGCTCTCCTAATGATTTTTAAAACGTTTGTATTATTTTAAAATTTTTTTAGGAGACTTTTCATAAATGCAATTTTGTATTAGGTAAAAGTGTTTAAAACTTAGTGTATTTTAATATTACATAATGTATCCGATTTTACTTACTTATTATATATTTTTACTGTTTTCATTACATATTTATGAATGTTTTTTGACGTTTAATTCTACATATTTTCCCAGACTCAATTCATCATTATTCTATAATTTTTAAGTGATTTTATTGCATTCATTTTCACACGAAAGATATGCACATCCTATTTTTTTAAATGATTATTTTCAATAATAGTGTCAGTGCTTTTCTGCAATTATGATATACAATATTTATCTTATAAAAAATTGTTTATATTTATTTTCTAACAAATATTCATTAGAATTAATAATTATCTTATATTGCATTCTCTAACACTAAGTAGAAACGTGCGTTAATACTTCCGTGGTGTAATGATCAATGCTTGTATAACTGCAGTTTCTCTTTACACGTTAATTTCCATTAAAAGTTGGTAAAATTTAATAAATGTCTATGATAGACCAACCCGGGTGCTTGACCAACTCGCCGCATTCGCACGGAGTTATCTCACCTCTGCTTCCCGCCTGTAACTCGAGTGACTTCGCTAAGCTGATATCACCGCGTGCCCCAAAACTTTGCGAAGGCCATTCGCGTGCTCGTTCGTCTGACGGCCCTGGTCTATGGCCTTTATCACCATGATCTAATGGAAAATAAAATGATAAAGATAAATTGATACAGTAATCCCTCGACATCCACGAATTCGCTATTCACGATTTCCGAACTTTCGCTTCTTCTTCTTCACTATCAGGGATTAGGTGACAGCCTGTTCCGTCTTCACTCCAACCATCTCTTCCTAGGACGTCCTATTTCTCATCTTCCTACAGGTTTATAAGATATTATTGATTTTATTATTCTTTTGTTATCCATTCTATTTATATGTTGTATCCAGCGTTGTTTATTTTCTTTAATACGGTCATTCATAGAATATATATTTAGATCAGATCTAATTTCCTCATTTCTGATTTGATCTAATACCGATCAACCTTTCACTCTCCTTAGAAATTTCATCTCTGCTGTTTGTACTCGTTCTTGCCCTTTTGTTGTTCTACAATTCACTTCCGCATGTTAATACTGGTGCTGCCAATAATTTATAAAATTTTATTCTAGTTTCTTTCATTGTTTTATTTTTTGAAGTTCTATGAATAGTTCCAACCATCATTTGATATTTACTTAGTTTATTTTTCAAATCATTTTCCCTTTTATAGCTAACGTCACAGCCCAAAATGCAATTTTGATATTTTCCAAAATTCCGAATCGTTTATCTCGTTTTTCTTGCTTAAATCGTCTTATAGATTCATCCGGTTGATTGTGAAGAGAGCCAGTACATGGTTGATTCACCTGACTACCTTACGAGAGCCGTGCAGATATAGTTGGGTGGTGGGGCTGCCACCTTTCAGCCTCCCAACTTGCTCGCTTTGTTTAGGGTGAGCTCCCCTAGATCAGTTGCTTCTCCTGCCTAATCTACCCTTTGAGAGTACCTCTTCTGCCATCTTCGCCTTCTTGAAGATTCTCTTCTTCGTCGGAGGTCCTCTTCTGGAGTACTTCTTAGTCAGATCCCTACCCTTCGACCTGTCCGGCAAGGGAGGCCCTGCAGGAGCTACGCTACCGCCGGCATAGCTCTCCGAGTCACGGGGATACTCAAGTTCCACCACCAACGACAAGGTCCTGTACTAACTTGGTGGGCCGAACATTCCCGATTAGAGAAATGCTACCGGTTTTAACATTCACGATTTCAACGTTCGCGAATGCGTCGTTTGGTCATACTACATTTTTTTTAAAGCGAGCCCATTTCATTTCCTTTTTCAGTGTCCTCTGGGAAACGAACTCTGCAGACGTCGAAGTTCAAAGTATCACTTTCTGCAAAAATTGCAAAGATGAAATGTCCATTCACATTTATAGGGTAACACAATTGTAAAATAATTCAATTCAGTTGCGTCAAATTGGAGTAAGGGTTTTGGCCAAATGAACAGAAAAGCGATTCCGGATCAACGCAACTCTCATTTTAATGAGCTCATTGTAGAAGAGTTTCGGGAAATCATCAGTGAAGAAAACCTCCTCGAAAGTAATGATGAAGTAACGGAAGCGATACTGCGTCCTGGAGCAACTTGAATGTCAAAATTGTTAATGACGTTCTAAAATCAACAAGCTCTGGTGTAACTGCATTCGAATGTGATCCGAACATGGAAATAACTTCGAAATTTAAGAGAGAACTAGCGTACCCGTGCGAGAATTCTCGCATGTTAAATCTTGAATTAATGATTATGCAAATAAACCTTGTCAGATTGCACAAACTACGGTGTCAACAGAAAGCGTAAATATTGTCGAATCTAAGCCTTCTAAGCGTGTCGCCACAAAAATTGCTACCAGCAAGAAGAGCTGAAATATTGAGGTGGCCTTGATAGTATTGAAGCGTGGAACCGAAAAGTTAATTGAATGGATCCAAGAATATTTCATCTTGTAGATCATAATGTGAAAAACGTTTCATTGAGGCCTAAGGCCTCAAATTTTACTCTTTAAGGCTCTAAAGCGCTTTGTTTATGAGTTATTTGCCGATGTAGGTTGACATGTGATGCGGGTTGCATTTTACATGAATATTTCGATGCGTTTTTTTAAAGAAATCATCCATATTTTTAAAATGAAAGTGGAATTCGTCAAGTCTGCGTTAAATTATCTTTCTTTAGAGCCTTCATTTCTAAAGATTGGTCGCGTGTGAGAGTCGGAACCCAAAGGTATACTATTGAAATAATACAGGAGACGATAAAAGCAACAACTCTTTCAGATTTGGATATTAGATCAACGAGGTGGGTGATGAAACAAAAAAATTACCAAATCCTGTATCCAATCACGTTCAATTTTGAAATAAGTTTCAAACATTACTTTATTTCTTAATTTGGAATGTTAATTGTGAATTCTGTTTGTAGTAGCGCTTGCTCAGTTCTCTGTTCTACTGAGTTCTACCTAACCCACCTTTCTTCATTAAAAGATATTCTCAGCATTCGCGGATTTAACATTCTTTGAAAACCTAACTCTCGTGAATATTGAGGGACATTTTATACTGTACACTATAAAATGATATAGAAATCTTTGATACTAACTACGTATTATTTGAAAATATAAAATGAAATACAAACATTGACATTAACTGTACGTAATTTGAAATTGAAGAATAATATTTCAAAATGATACGTCATAATTGTTATTCTTAAATTCCAAATCATGTGCAGTTAATGCAAAAGATTTGTGTATCATTTTGTAGTGTATTAATTCATCTATATCATTTTATTTTCCATTAGATCATGATGATGAAGGCCAAAGACCTTCGAAACGTTGATCGATGAAAAAAAGCGTAAAAAGTTACTACATTTTTTAATAAACAATTGTCCTTTTGTTAATGTCTGGCTCAAATGTGAATGGACCTGACCTTTCAAGGACTAAAATATACCAAAAAGACAATCTTAATAGCTTTCGAATTAATTAATTAATTTACTTTAATTTTCATCCTTCGTAACGAAGAGAAACATTTATGTCCATAAGCAACACAAAGGGCCAAGGAGCAACATAATGGAGAGCGGTGTATCCAAGTGACGCAGTACTGCAACAACGGTGTTGAGTGGACCTCACGCCAGAAGGACATTTTCCGGAATGCTGTTTCCCGCTCCATCGGCTACTCCTCTGTCAAGTGCCAATTGCTGATGTGATCAGTCAGGTCGTTTTTCCATGTGTCTGTCCACTCGTTAGCTGTTTTGTCTGTCTGAAGGTACAGTCGTTTGTCTTTTTCGGTTTGTTCTTGTCGTATTTTGTCGCAATACATATTTCTCACTGACTTTTTCTCATATACGTCTTCACAAATTTTACTTTTATTTACAAAATTTAATATTTTTCCAGACATATGGTATTTTTTTAAATTGTCCGATACAAAAAACTATACTTGAGAGCCAAGTCGTTGAAATCATGTCCGGATGGATATTAGATTTGAAAATTATAATGCTGTTCTCATAAATCGGTAAAATAACTAAATTATCTTCTTTTAAATTCTTTAATGATCTGAATTGAAATGGGAAAAGGAGAAATCCGGCAATTTCCTCATGTAAAATTAAGAAGTATTGCTTGAAAACATATTAATGTGCTTATAATGGACAATTCTCTGGGTAGCAGCGCTGTCAAGCTCAAAAGCTGCATTTAAAATATGACTTACAACGAGATTATACTCCAATTAATTCCTAATAACATTCATGTAAACTTGACCACTACGCTGCTTACAGTCCTTCACAACCAGTATTATTCACCATTTTACATTATACCAAGAAGTAATTTGAACTTCGTCATAAATATTTATTTACGGAAATATCGAATACGTTCCATTGAGAGAAACTGCTAAAAATTGTGATTGGATGTTTTTATAAAAAATATTTGGATTACGTATTAAATTCATTTTTACGAAACGCGAATTTTCATAAATAACGAAGCATCATTTGAAATTGATATTAATGACGGTTTAACTCGTTTGAATTCTAGACTAAACCTTGTATAAGTTGCATTATATATTGAACGTGTGTCCTGAGGAGAACTAATTGATCGCAAATGAGTTTGCACCTTTCCAGGTTGTTGGCCGCCTCCTCTGATTGCACACGTTTCCTAGACCACTCGCCCCAGGCAGCTGCGGCGCAAGCGCCTGCCACTCGCCTGCCCATCCACTCGCCAGTCCATCCACTCGCCAGCCCATCCACTCGTCAGCCCATCCACTCGCCTGCCCATCCACTCACCAGCCCATCCACTCGCCAGCCCATCCACTCGCCAGCCCATCCACTCGCCAGTCCATCCACTCGCCTGCCCATTCTCTCGCCAGCCCATCCACTCGCAAGCCCCTCCACTCGCAAGCCCATCCACTCGCCTTCAGTTAGGCCTCCAATGGCAACACACCTGCCACATCTCACATCCATAAGTTGGCTCACACATAAGCATTCATACATATTCCTTATGTATAAAAGTACATACTCCCACATCCCCTCCAGCCTTTTCTCTGTCATACATACACCAACCAGTTCTGTCATCGCCCAGTCAGCATATATACCCGCACTCTTCTCACGTCATCCCGCCAATTCACCAACCATCCTACCAATGCACCTCTCAACCACCCACATCTTCACCAGTTCTTTCACCCGCCAATAACCCAAATTTTTCTGTGCATCCATTTTCCAGCCCGCGGAGATGGATCCACGATGTCACGGTACTTCCTGTAGTTTTGCGGCAAGTGATGAGCTGCTGTCCGACTCTTGCGCGGCCAGACGTCCTTGCATGGGCTCCATCAAATGTTAGTGCACCTAACCGTATCAAGTAGACAAGTGATGAGCTGCTGTGTAACTCTTGGGCGGCCAGACGTCCTTGCATGGGCTCCATCAAATGTTAGTGCGCCTAACCGTGTCAGGTAGACAAGTGATGAGCTGCTGTGCAACTCTTGGGCGGCCAGACGTTCTTGCATGGGCTCCATCAAATGTTAGTGCGCCGAACCGCGTCAGGTACATGACCGCCCCCATTGCATACACTGTTTCGTCCCTCCCTCTCTCTCTTTCTCGATTGCCACCGGCGCCTCTGTGGCGTCGCCCCCCCCCCTCCGCCGACATAACGCTGACTGGCGTCGGGCGATTACCTCGAGGGCCGTTAGCTCGAACCTCGGCGCGGGCACTGCCGCCCAAATGAGCTTCCGCCGAGGAACGTAAAAGGGAATGTCGCTTCCTCCGATCGATTCTCCCGCGCCTCTCTGCGGCTGCGAGCGGCAGGGGTGGTGGGGGCGGCGAGGGCGGCGGAGGCGGGGGCGGCGGGGGCGGCGGGGGGCGGCGGGGGCGAGGACCGAGGAATGTAAATGTGTGAGGACGGGGCGAGATAAGCGAGGACATTATGAAGCAGAAGAAGAGAGCGCCAGCAGAATTAGCTGCGCAGCATCAGACGCTCCGAGGAACGAGCGATATTCGTTTACACAATGAGGACGAATTCGCGGAGCACCTGAGACAGAGGTAACGTACAGGCATTTGAAAAAGTTTGGGAGGAATTAGGTGAATTTATCTTTCGTAATAAAAGTTAGTGGTGCTCAAAAGCGGAGGACTACAGGGGAAGAAAAAGTAACATACGTAACAGCTGGAAAACAAACTGTTTTATGAACGACGAAAAAACGGAGCGAATGCCTACAGTGGATATAAATTTCAGCTATTAATTGGAATGATCTTTAAATGTCGTTTTCTTTCCTCGCTGGTTCAATAACAAGCCATAGTTACTATTTGGGGCAAAGCAGTTTAGGCAAGGAGAAAGTTTTGATTAATTTCAATTCTAATCTCAGTGAAAAGTAATCATTGTAAAAACTGTGTGTTATACTTCTTATCAATGTGAATGATTTTTGTATCCATATTCTACTTAAATTGTTTAATAACCTGTTGATGGAAACAGAATAGGTTTACTGAAATCTTTTAAGAGGTGATATAGAGTTGTGACAAACTTAAAATACAACTGTAATAACGAACACTCTCTCTAATAAAGGGATGTTTTAATTCTCAAATAATTTAATAAAGAGAATTTATTTAAGAATAAAATGAAACCATTTATACAGTTACCAAATTTAGTAGAGAACATCTTCCTCAAAAGTCGTAAAATGATTTCCCAAACTGTCAGGTTGAAAATGGCCGCAAACCAGGGATTGAACATGAGGGAATAAAATATTTTATTACGTGAGACGTGGAGGGTCCTTTCAAAGTTTTTAATGGGTTACGGCTCCTCTCCTCCTGTTCGCATGCCTCTGTCAATGTACCTGTCTCCGAATTAGGTTTCTTCCGTAAGTAACACATTTTTAGACTCATTTCAGTTCCCTTTCTCTTCTGCTTTTGAATATTATTCATAATTCTCTCTTTAAAGTCAATTTTCGTTTACGTTGAAAATGCAAGGTTTAAATATAAGATTATCCTTTCCATTTCTAAATTGTAATTTACTTAGAACTTTTGATACATAAAATGACATTCTTGTTCAGAGTCTGGTTGGTATTATACGCAAACAATATAATAATATTCTATGTACCCTTCTTCCAGAGAGCATTAGATGTCATCGTCTGCATAAATGCCACCTCTTTAAATCGCTTGCGCCTGCAATACCAGTTTTCAAAATTAACTAATCAACTTTTGAATCTTTTCCGCGAAATGAAACAAAATGTATAATACAGAAGTGTAGTTCCAACATATATGAAAGCATCAGATGACATATCACGAAAATATAAAACAACGGAAACTGGAAATACGTTTCGGAGACGATTCCTCGAAGAACAACCACTGATATTGAAATTTGAATCGCCTTCAGAGAACACAGAAAGCGATCCATATGCGTATCCTGCGACGCCACATGATGCCAAACACATCGGAGTGACTGCGTTCAAACTCTCACAAACGTATGAGTTAACGTATTCGTGCAGAATCGCGTCACCAAATTTATTCTTTTGAAATTCTAAAATAATCATTCTATATCTTTTCGATGTGCATACATTAGTAATTTATGAATTACTTGGCAACAAGAAATTGTAGTACCAGATTTCTATAATGAAAAGTTACAGTTTTATTCCAAGATTTCAACTAGTCTCTGAGAAATTGTCTGTGTCCAAAGATATGAATGTTCTCGGATGATGAAGACCGCCAAAAAATATGAATGTTTGGTATTCCTTGAATATTGAGATCATAATGTGGCGTCATGCAGGTTGCAATAATACACAGACGAGAGTGGGTTTAAGTAATTGCTGGTTTATTAATAATTAAATCCACCACCGAAATTAACCTTGTGTACAATAGTTAAATAACGAAATAAAACGACCCCACTACTAGGAGTGATATAAATTGCTACCACACCCTCTACATAACTATCGAATGAACCCGGTCGTGTGAAACACCACAGAATTCCTACACGCCTCTTCACTCGAGTCTCACTGCCTCACGACAAATACATTGCCGGCCCTAGCCTCCGCACACGCGGTCTGCGCCCCCACCGGGCGGCTGCCTCCGAACTGCACAAGTCGACTGCCCGAAGCGAAAAGGGGCCGGTGGAGCGTCGCAGCCCCGTAGCTAGGCTCGCCGCGCCCTTTCACCCTGGGCTTTCCCGCTACGTCACATCCTGTCGCGAGCGTCTCTCCTACGTCACGCGGTCGCCCTGTTGTGACATCTATGTTTATGCACGACGCTACAATAAACCTTTTTGGCGCAAAGTGAAACTTTGGCTTCCGCATGTTACGCGTGCGCGTGCGAACGCACGGCGCTCGCGGGGATTCCTCTCGGTGCCACGGACGAGTGAGTCGAGCGGCCGGTGGCGGCAGAGGTAGGGCGAGGACGCGGACGAGCTCAAGAGCAAAGACGAGAGCGAGGGCAAGGATGAGGGTGAGGGAGGGGCTGAAGGCGAGGGTGGGGCAAAGGCTTGGGCGAGGGTGAGGGCGAGGGCGAGGGCGAGGGCGGGGGTGAGGGTGAGGGCGAGGCCCAAGGCGAGAGCCAAGGCGAGAGCCAGGGCGAGGACGAAGGCGAGGGCGAGGCGAGGGCGAGGGCCAGGGCGAGGGCGAGGACGAGGACGAGAGCGAAGATGAGGGCCGGGGCGAGGGCGAAGGCGAGGGTCTGGACAAGTGCTTGGGCTTGGGCGAGTGCGAGGGCGGGAAGTGGAGGCGCGGGCGTTGTGCTCCCGGGAGGGGAGGGCGGTGGGCGAGGTGCGCGCGGGGCGATGACGTGAGCGGCGCCCTCAGGTGCGAGGCGGCGCTCGCTGCGTGATGGAATCGGCCGCGTCGCGTCGCCTCCAGAGACAGGGCTCCTGGACAGAACTTCGCGATATTCCATTCCAATTTCCTTCGCGATTTCCTACTCTCGTCCTCTCTACTCCCAATATCCATTCGAATTGTCCACTAAACAAAATGGATTATGCACTTGCGTTCACAGTCAAATACTGTGAAAAATAATTTCAAATAAATTATATACTCTATTAAACAAAACTTTTTTTTTCGATAAATACAAGGTTAGGAACTTTCCCTCTTTCCTTCCTGAGTATTAGACAAGTGAAATGAGGCGCTCGAAAGGAGAAAAGGCGTGCGTAGTTATTAATGTCATTACGTTGTGGTATAGCACTTAATTGCTAACCGAGTTTGTAATCAGACACAAACCGAGGTTTATAACGAGCCATGTTCTTTTTTTGTGATATCTACCGTGTGTCATTCATTAATTTTCGGAACACCACCATAAACATCAAATAAATATGAAATACCTTTCTTGTAAAAGGGAAAGTCGCCGACATCTTTTGAAACAACCCATATGTTTGGATGTTTTTAGTAGACGGAAGACTGGGAATTCTTTAAAGGACGCCGACTGTTCAGAGTGACTTTTTGTTCCTTTGTTTGGATGCGCTATGTCGATGTAGCTTTACAGTGTTACAAAAAAGTATCAACATAATTGTAATATTCGATTTATTGCACCTCTAATATATTTTTTTTGCATTCCAGCATTACAAACGACCTTTTCTGTGGCAAGAAATCGTTCATAATTGGACTTCGACGGCACAAATGATGACGTATTAGATTTTACGGTACGAATGATTGCATCATCACACATTCAGCCAATCGAGAGAATCTGAGGGAGGTAGAGGTAAACGGAACAGCCGACCACCGTTTTCTCGCACGGATGTCAAGAACCCGAGACCTCACAGGAACGTTGCTTGGCAAAATTAAGTTTGATTCTCTCATACATTTATAATGCTGTCATACAAAAAAATAGCATATGCAACTCGTTTATAATGTCGCTTTATTGCATTCGTACAAATTTCAAAACTCGCCCTTAACGTCGCTCGTATTCAACACATGAACTCTTGCAATAAAGCGTAACATTATTAACTAACTGCATAAACTACTATTTCGATATCGTTACCGCAGTGTTGGTATTGACCCTCTGTGCTGTTAATAGGAATCTAATAATAAAAGACGTCCGTGCTCGGAGTAACTGTTCGTCTCCGAATTTGCCCGCGCTGCGGATTGCGCTTCGAAGGCGATGGGCGGGGGGGGGAGGGGGGCTGGGCGCGGTGGGCGGTCGCTCATGTTTTATGGATGGCGGCGCATTAGCCGCCGATAGCAGCGCCTCCCCCCTCCGCCGGCGCTCCAGGGCGACAGGAGCCGAGCGCTGCTTCCCAGCAGAGCCTGTGCGCCGCCCCGTCCCGCCCCGCCACGCCCCCGTCCCGCCACGCCCCGTCCCCGCCCCGTCCCCGCCCCGTCCCCGCCCCGCCCCCGCCCCGCCCCCGCCCCGTCCCCGCACCGTCCCCGCCCCCGACCCCGACCCCGTCCCCGCCCCCGTCCCCGCCCCCGACCCCGCCACGCCACGCCCCCGTCCCCGACCCCCGTCCCCGCCCCCGTCACCGCCCCCGACCCCGTCCCCGCCACGCCACGCCCCCGCCCCGCCCCGCCTCCGTCCCCATCCCCGCCCCAGCGCCCCGCCTCGTCCCCGCCCCCCACCCCCGTCCCCGCCCCGCCCCGTCTCCGTTCCCGTCCCGCCCCCGTCCCCGCCCCCGTCCCCGCCCCGCCCCCCGTCCCCGCCCCGTCCCCGCCCCGCCCCCGTCCCCGCCCCCGCCCCCGTCCCCGCCCCTAAAATTGCATAATTTTAGTCATGTAGATAAAATCTAGCACATTCACAATTCACCCGTCTCCTTTGGCCCGTAAAGACAATTCTACGTGCTAAAATTATTAAATTAATTTTATGTCAGCGGTTGATCTTGACACAAAACCTGACAAAACTAAACACTTCCTTCACATCTGGTGTTTTCTACGCTTTTTCTCCGTTCTACGCACCTTACCCTCGTAATTCAGATACATAAATTTTTGTAGGACTGATAGACAATTATATACAACAAGAAATTAGATAACAATTACAAGATAACAATTACAATCTCTTTGAGACAATTGCAAGCATGCGAAAATGGAATCAAAAAGATAAAATGTGACGTAAAATAAGTAAATTCATGAACAAATATAACTATAATATGAAAATCTAACGAAAAATGACAAAAGGGTAAAAATGAATTGAATATATGAATTTATATGACACATAGGGTCATATGAATTTATATGACACCTAAAATTGCATAATTTTAGTCATTGTAGATAAAATCATGCTTACCTTACCTATTCCATGAAATAGCCAAAAGAAAAATGTACTACATGTCACAAACATCCGGGCCCTAGTTATGTTATTACTAAAGAGCAGATTTCTATAATTTTGCATATTTTTGTCTCTTGGCTTCAAGGCATAGCTAAGTGAAATTTCTTGACATTTGGTTAGAATTGGATGCTATGTACATTAGTATGTTAGCGCATATTTGTATATATTTGGCCGATTATTCCTGTTGGTGCATATTCGTGTAATTGTTGAAGCATATTATGCATATTTCGTGAAAATAGAGACCGATCTCTAAAACGTTTCATCTTTTCGTGGCATTTAATTATTTGTGGGCGTTCATTGATTCGAAAGAGCTTGTCACTGTTTGCATTTTTTCTTGTCTAAAGATGATAAAATACTTGTGCAAATGTAGGATATTTCTTGGTATCATATTTTTTAAACCAGGCGAAAATTAAACAAGACAAACAATGTAATTCACTAAGGGGCATATTTTCTACAATTATTTTCAAGAATTATCAAGAAAAGTTTGTACAGGACATAAAATATTGTTAATTTTAATTGCATATTAAAGTGCATATTTCAGAATTTTTAGATCATAAATGCATATTTTTAAAGAGATATTTCGCCATCTTTAGGGCATAAAAATCCTCTCCCTAGTTGTTACTGCAGAGGCCAAAAGTTAAAAATCGCGTCGAAGCGTAGCGGAAAGCAAGATATGCTGTTGCTGGAAGGTAGAATAATCTGCAATTCTGCAGAGTGCATTATACACAATTCGAATGTTTTGAGTTGTTCCACTATTGCAGCCCACAAGCTATATAATTCTCACATTAACTTCGTGCCACCTTTTATACCGCAAATTACTTGATAATGCTCATAACCAATAGTATCAAGTTGGATTAGGTTCGTAACTTCCTTCGAAAGCGAAGTCTCCTCCAGAATTTCTTCGCCCATGAGCAGTTGCTGAGGTAGTCCATGGTTTTCTTGAAGATTCTAAAGATACTTTGCTCCCAATCGGTTCTATATCATTTTATATTAACAAATTAATTGAATAGAAAAAAACTTTTCGACGTTTAATTGTGCAAAATCACTAGTTATATCTAATATTCCAATTTAATTAAAAAGAGGCATTCTCTGAGGTAAAAGGATATCTGCCCTCCCTGTTTATTTGATTTATTTGGTAAAAAACAACAGTATAAACGATAAACGAAAAGTAGAACGATAAAGATTTATACAATTATTTACAATTATACACAGTTTATTTACAGTGTTTGAATTTGGTATATTTATTTGATGTTTGGGCTTTACGGGAATACTCTTTCGTCTATTGGAATTAGTGAAGTGATTTTTCTCAGTGATATTTCCAGGGCCACGAAGAATGTCCGTTGCTTCTTTTAAAAAATTAATAAGAGGTTTAAGTTGGTTCCGCTGAGGAGATGGAGTATTTCAAGTACTTCAGATAGCCCGCGGGGGTTATGCGTGTGAAGTTTTAGCAAAAGGTGCGCGTAGTGAAGCTACATTTACGTCATGAAGCAAAGCAAGGGGCTGTTGGGGCGTTGCCCCTGCGCAAATGCCCGATTGAGAATGTACAGTGGCTAAGGAAGTCACTCCAAGCTGGACGTAAAAGGCGACTGATTTCTGGGGGAAGACCCTCAAAGCCAGCTCTTCCTTGGAAGACATCGAAATGATCTGGCGAACAGCGGCCAAAATAACTGATTGTGGTAATGAAGAGACACGATGAGTTCAATCGCTGTCGGGCAGATGTGAGAGTGGAATTAGCTGGGAAGACCAAACGTCAATCAAGTAAACAGATGTTGATGGAGGAGCTAATTCATCCTATTGAACGTTTTTCGCATTTTGTGCTTGCCGTAAAATGTTTGGGCGACCAACAGCTTACTGCTGATGTTTACTTTATATAAGCTGTCAATGATGCTATTGTATAATTTCGTAACCAGTCAACGAGTCGTCGAATGTATTGACAAGCGTACAACAATCGTTACAAATAATAATTAAAGCAATGTTAATGATGACATCAACATTATTAATAGAGAGGAGTTATGTTCCAGTTAAAGAATTTTTTTTCATGAAAAAAGATATTTTGACTTATAATAATCATAAACATTGTTTTCAAGTTACTTGTGCGTATGAATATTTGGCCATTTTATCATGTTTGAAGAGTGTGACGATTCTCACAAATTTCTGACTGTAATCTAATTTACCCCATGCTGGGCAAGACACTGATTATATTTATAATTATATTAGTATTTCATATAACCTATCTGTCAGCATGCCTAATATCAACAGTGAAGATTCCATTTATGTTTTAATTTTTTACGTGAAAGAAAATGCATTCCTCTTCTTGCTACTATTGCCCTGGTTTGCTCGTACATAAATTCATAATTATAACAATTCCTCTTTATTACAACTATTATTGTATTGCCGGCTAACATATAATGATACTGAAATATTTAACAAATCCTGACACATGAGTATCCATAAACGATTGATACTTACATTGCCGTATGCAAATATATCTTACGACACGATATAGACAAATCCTAGTTTGTACAAAACAACGATTCCTGGAAATTTGATCTAAATAAAAATGGTTTGATTGCAACTCACTACCAAAAATTCAGTCTTTTCTCAAATGAATAAAATATAACATTAATTCACTTATCAAATCGGAAGACATATCAAAACATGAGCTCATTTATCTGAATGCATAACGTTTTATGATAACCTATTCACGTGAAATATCAACTAAATTGTTATTTATTATTTACGTAAACTCTTCGTGCGGTCTCGTTAGCATCTCCGATGAATCCGCGTCGAAGCAAAATGTCCAAAGTCCCGCGGTGTCTTCAATCTTCAGCCGGCACTTAATTATCACCTGGTAAACTGTCATTATAAAAGCTTTACTGTTTAAGGAATACTACTGAATAGCAGTAACCCGTAATATTACCTAATTCTTAAATAAATCCACCGAATGGTGACTGATTAGCATGTTCGTATAAATTGCACTTTCCCAACAATCTATTGCAGGTGGATGCCTCGACGCGTATCTTCCTAACATTTACGAATAAATTATTTTGCAATTATAATGGATAAAAATCTTATTCCTAATATAAAAAACTAGCGTAACCATGCGAGAACTCTCGCATGTTAAAACCCACCCTTTCCCTATCCATTTGTCTATCCTTTCAATTAAGAATGAGAGTTGTTAATGAAACATGTTTATTTTTTAATGTATAAATGTAACTTCTAATGTGCTTGCAGAATATCAAACAAAAATAACAATACAATTGATGTTGGAAACAAATTTTCAATAAGTTTATTCAGCATTATAGAGAGATGTTCTCGGAACAATTCATACTTCTTTAAAAACAAAATTGAACAAATGATTTACTCCTCCTTGAGAGTTAACTTTTCGCTTTCCTTGATAGTCACAAAATAGAAAAAGTTTTTACTCTTCAGAAAGCAAAGCAAAGCAAAGTAGTGCGTAAATACAGATGGAGCAAGTACAACCCTACTCTTTGCAATATTATTTGAATTTCCTTGATTTGTTTTGAGGAATAGAGGGGGTTTTAGAGTTCAGGGTGCCAGCTTGCTGAGGTGCGAAAATTGAAAAAAATAATTTGTGTATTAAAAAGTATTGGATTATTTTCAACGTTCTTACGTACTTCAAGAAAAGCGATTCTCAACCAAAAAATAAACTAATATTTTCACCTTTGAGTACTAAATACAATTTGTTAACAGTGGAAACAATTTAGTAGGCTTAGACTTCCCTTCGGTACATGGGAATGTTACTCAAACGATGTTTGGATATTGAATATCTTAACGAACCGACACCTTGAGTTTAATATCAAACGGTGTATTATTTACAATATGAGTTTGCAGCTGGGCGTTGATGTACATACTTCCAGACACCACCAACATTTAAATCGTAACTTTGGGCTCCGAATGTTGACAGTTGTCGAGTGTCTTCTATTCTTTCTATAATTTTAAATTTATTTGCTTTTTTTAATTAATTCACGTAGTATTGTAGGCCAGCGCGATTTGATTTTTGTTTTCCATTTATTTCAAACTATTTTACTTTAGCTAGTTTAAAACGTTTGTTCTTTGTGTTGTTCTATACACAAGTAGTTCCCTACTACCTCCGCGTACCCGTGCGAGAACTCTCACATGTTAGACCCTATGTTAGATCCGTATCCTTATATTTCCATTTTAAGATGGGAGGTAATTAACGAAACGTGTTTATTTGTTTAAAAATTTATAAAGGTAACTTGCAATGTACTACCACAATATCAAATAAAATAAAAACAATGCAATTGATGTGTAAAATAAATTTTCAATAAATATTTATTCAGTATCATGGAGAGTTTCCTTGGAACAATTCACAGCACTTCCTTAAAGACATTTGTAGTAATTATTCAGTATTCTTTGACAGCTAGTTTTTAGCTTCTCGTGAGTCACAAAAATATTACAAAAAGCTTTTTACTCTTGAGAAAGCTACGTGTCTGAACCCGTTGACTTTAAAATTTCCTCGAATGATAACGAAAATACTGGTACAGGTAAAACAGTCTTCACTCTTCTCTGTGAACTCACATCCCTCCTCAATTAGGTACTGTAATAGTTAGCCATCTATTACAAATGAAAGAGGTAAATAACATGAAGTGACCATTGGTTTATGAACCGGGTATAGAACTTTATGTAGAAACTTCCAGAGCGGAATATAGAAAAAACAAGTGAAGGTGATCTAAAAGAAAACGAGTATTTCGGACGAACATGTGAACGCAGTGGGGAATTAATGGTTGCGTGTTACTAGTCAACGCGCAAAATTATAAGGAACAGAATAAAGTTTGTTTCAGCTAAATCGGGTCACAGAAACGCATAATATCGCGAGTTTTGTGATCACGACATTGACTTTTAACATGTTAAAGAACGAAAACAACAATGGTCGTGACGTCACTTCAGAAAAGTTTGGATATATTAATAAATTAAACGAAAACTAGTGTGTCTACCGAGATTTGGCATATACCAAAGTATTCCGTGGAATACGGGCCAAATTATAAACGTGGTGACACAATTTTAGGACGCCGAACATTAATAGATAAACATTATGTTACATTAGTTAATTGAGAAATAAACGAGCGATGTTTGTAGGCATGAGACGCACGAAAAGCATTCTTTTAACAAAATGAAGCGAGTAAAGTGATGTCTAAGAAGTGGAATGGATACGAAATTTTAATTGGGAATTTTACAATATAATAAGACAATCCAGGAAGTGTTAGAAATTAATAATAAACTATTTTATAAGTTATAAAGCAGAAGACAGTAGAGGCGCTATTGTTTTGTTCGGAAAAAAGCTATAAATGCTTTAGGACAACAATGGGGGTCAGACGGGTGAATAGCTTGGTAGCGAGAGGCAGAATCCGCGTCGCTTGTTGCAAAAATAATTTTAAAATTTGGATTTGTAATTTTTTGATGAAGTGTTCTCTTCTGGACTCGTACTAGTGAACTATTATAAACTGTGAGAGGAGTGAATAACTTCGTGGCGAGTTGTACTCCGCGTCACTCGTGATATTATTTTAACACGCGAACTTATAAAATTTCGAGAAGGTGTTGCTCCTTCGGACTTGTATTCGCAAGGTGGCGGAACTGTATGCCGTGTGATGTGAACTATTTTAGTAGTAATATATAAAGCTATGCCACGCGCGATCATAATTTTGAGTTTTGTGAATTTTGAAAGTTTTTCTACTAATGTTTGGAACTGGTGTTACTTCGACCATTGAAAAATCGAAGCGGGTGTCGCCGAACGAGGTGTGCCGAGGTGCAGCAGACTCGAGCGCGTCTTTGCATATCGTCGCCGTGGTCAGTGCCAATTTGGGGGGCACTGGTAATTCGGCGCTAGCAGGCAGCAGTGGAGCAGAGTTCTTACGCATGACGGCTTGAGATCTTGTGTGTGTGGATCCGGTTGCTGCTTCGTTAACAACGAAAGGGAAGTGGAATATTTTTTTGTTTTGCAACACTCCAGTGAAGTCAATGACTTAGATTTCTTGCTCTTGGGAAGAATAAATGGTTTGCAAAGCCAAAACTGGAAACATTTTGGGGGGGATTACAATGTAATGGGTGTGGCCACAGTATTGAGCTCATTATTTCGTAATAACGTTTGGGTATAATATGTTTATTGATTTTTGTGATTTTTATGACATCGTGTTTTGTTGATGTTGTGTGGTATTGATTCTTTTATGAGGGTATTAATGTTTCTGTTGGTTAAAAGAAAATAAACAAACGAGATTTTGAGTTCTCGTTTTGATGTTACGTAACCGGTGTTTTTATCACATAGCTAGCTGATCCTGGTCCCTGCATTGGCGTGGCGCTTGTGTTCTGTAGAGAACAAATCACGGCCCGCCCTGATAAATTTATGTAAACAGGAAAACTCCGGATAGTAAAAGGGGGGGGGCACAGTGGTGTGCATTGTAGATATTACAGGTGATCAGCAAGGAAGTTTTTCGTGATCAAGAATAGGAGTTGAGAGGGGAGATTTTCATTACATTAGTGCCCAGTTCGTAGGGCGTTTTAGTAAATAGGAAAGGGGGGGGTTTCGTTGCATTGGCGCCCGTTTCGTGGGCGTGATCGATATCAGTAGCAGTGAGAGGTGTTTTTCGTTACAGTACACAGCACTTACAGACACCGGTAAAACGTTAATTGATTGGTTTCACTACACGCAAAGAAACAATCTTCATAGGTATCAAGCAACTATAACAGTACTTCGAGTTGTTGTGGAGAGCAAATCTTGAATTAGTGATTATGCAAATAAACCTCGTCAGACTGGACAAACTACGGTGTTAACAGAAAGCGTAAATAAAGATTGTCAAATCTAAGCCTTCTGAGCATGTCGCCACAAAAATTGCTACCAGGAGGAAGGGCTGAAATATTGAGGTGGCCTTGATAGTATTGAAGCGTGGAACCGAAAGTTAATTGAATGGATCGGGGAATATCTCATCTTGTAGATTATGGTGTGATAAACGTTTCTTTGAGGCCGTTGGCCTCAAAATTGTACTTTATAAGGCTCTAAAACGCTTTGTTTATGAGTTATGTGCCGATATAGATTGACATGTGATGCGGGCTGCATTTTATATTAATATTCGATGCGTTTTCTTAAAGAAATCATCCATATTTTTAGAGTCAAATTGCAATTCGTCAAGTCTCCGTGAAATTCTCTTTCTTTAGAGCCCTCATTTATAAATATTGGTTGCGTGTGAGAGCCGGAACGCGAAGGTATACTTCTGAAATAATACAGGAGACGATATTTCGTAAATCAGATTCCTTGTCCACTATTCGAATGTTATATCTATATAACATCATCATAATACTGAACATTATTTTCGTATATTTGCAAAATATCAATGAACAATACCATTCCCCTCGTAACCTTGACAACGGATCCTTCCGAATGAATCGTGCTCACATTGACTAACGCGTTTCCATCTGACGCAAAGACCAGAGCGTATAACTCGACCAAGCGAAGAATGAAGGCTGCGATTGCGGCGCGTCGTGGAACTAACAGTATAAACACGGGTCTGTACAATCAGTTTAGCTAACAAAAGTTGCTAGCGGGAACCGAGTTCAGAGACTGCTCCTACGGAATCATGGCCTCCCATGGCCCCATGACCTCCTTCATAGAGGTTGTGAATCAGCTGATAAAATAGAACTTCAGAGACACATCATGCAAGATTTGCACTGACTGTTTTATTTTTGTCCCTTTACGTTGCTTTCTTTACTTTTCACCGTTCTAGTACAAGACTTTAATAAAAAGTTCCATTTATATTGAATTTTTAATACTTATTCATTAAATTTAAACGTTTTATATTCTCCTTCATTCATCTTTTTTTCCATAGGCTTTAGACGGTTTGTTAGGTATGCAATAAAGTACCAAAACATTAACTTTACTGTCATAAGTATCTGCAATACTCTTCATAATGGTGGTAGTTACTCCTTACATAAAAAAGAATTTTATTTGGTATATATTCTGAGAAATACGTAAGTTAAAATAAACGATTATATGAATGTTACTGCTCATCGAAAGAATTAGTTTCAAAATTTTGAATCGTTTTTGCCGAGAAAAGTATACTTTTATTATTCCAATATGAGATGCAGACATGTCTAAATACAGTTAAAATATTAATTGGGAAGATTATAGATTTGCAAAAGAAATAAATCGCGCTTTCTTTCGCAATAGTTTGGCACGGTACCATTTTAATTTTGAATTGAGTATCCTTTTATCTCTGTCTCTGTCGTTTCGGATGTAAACACAGACGGTGGCGCGCTCCTGTAAACATCATTCTCAAGTTGGTGGAGCTATACCTATCTGTGATTCGCTTGCCTCGACGTCTATCGACATAAAGGGAGATTCTCTGTCGTCTCGTCATGACTGCACCGCGTGTGCACGTAATTGTATCGTCTCCAAAGGGCTTTGCCTTTCTTTCTTTGCGAATTATTTATATTCCCCGCGAATGCTGTTTATTTACATTCGTTATCATAGCAATTCGTCCGTCTTGCCCTCATTATCGTTCTCTATTTGCAAATAAATTGTAATGAACGTTTTATTGAATATTTATATTAATGTTGGGAGTTTATTGGTTTATCACAAATGATCGTCCCCTATATTATTTCAGTAGTATACCTGTCCTTTGCAGCTCTTACACATTACCAATCTTTATTAATCGGGTTTCTCAAGAAAGAGAAATTCACAGAGACGTGACGAATTGCACTTTGACTGTAAATATATGAAGGATTTATTTAAAAAAAGCATCTAAATATTCATGTAAAATGCAATTCGCGACGTACGTCAGGATTTTTTAATCTACATCGTTAAATAACTCCCAAACAAAGCGTTCGAGGGCCTTAAAAATTTAAATTTTGAGGCGAAAGGCCTCAAAGAAACATTCCTCACATCGTAATCTACAGGATGAGATCTTCTTAACCATTCTAACCATTCAGTTTTGCTGGTTCATGCTTTTCGATTCTACCACACCTGTTCAGAGCATGGAAGTGTGTGTGAAATTACTAATTACTTGATATTCTGTGCAACTGAATTACACGGGTATACTTCCTTGCTCTATGTTAACGTTAAATAAGAATATTTTGTATTGACAAGGGTGAATTATATTGTTATCAATTACAAGGTGACATATGACTGAGGATAAGAGGGTCTTGAAGAGAAATTTATATTACAGGCTTGATATGGAAATGTAAAAATAAGGAAGAGGGTGGGGCGAGAGTTCTCGCAAGGGTACGCTAGTTTTACTAATAAAGGGATTCCATATTACACGCACGAGTGAGATCAAATTGTTTCGACACTTGGTGTCCGAGATAACCAGAGGGAAAGCGTGCGTTCTTCTATCAGTGGCGACGAAGTTTACGAACCGCAACGAGTACGTGTGAAAGCGCGGCTCCGCGGTCCCTCCCCCTGCGATAGCGCGCAGGCGATGCGGCCCCACGCGCGAGGAAATGCCCAGGGCAGCGGCGCTCAACCTGCTCCTATCGACGTGGGTCGCGTTACTTCATTACCGTCACTTCATTTTTGTAATCGAATTTCTGTATGTAAAGAGGTTACACGACGCCCATTTTAGGAACAGGATTGGTGTAATTAGTGTTTCGGCTGCGCGGGTAATGTTTGTAACATAATGTATTCTCACAAATACAAATTCAAAAAATAGATAATACCCTTCTTTAAATTGCAAAAATATATACTAAAGTTCAAAAAAAGCTTAAGTTATTTACTAGAAACGGTTTTCGTTTCTAGTAAATAACATAAGTTTCATTGTAGATACAGAAAATGAGGTACAGACATAAAGAAATGTATATTTTCCTTCGGGAACGGGTTTATATTATAAATTCTTGCAACAGCTGATAATCAAAAAAGTTTCCGTGTTTTTTTTACATTTCTCTCTTTACTACATGTATTGTAAGTAAAAAGTGTTGAGATGCGAAATTTTTGGATGAATGTCGATGGTAAAATCTGTCTTGTGGGGCCCTGAGATGAAATACACGGCTTTTCCAGTGACGTCTGTATGCAATGCTGCCGGTAAGCACGCGTGCGTGTACTGTTACTTCAAGTCGAACATGTTAGACTTAAGTGGACTAATATATTCGACACACACGCATACGAGTACAGGTAACTTGACAACGCATCGCGAGTATGTAAAGCGTTAAAAATATTTCAGATTTGTGCGGGTATCAAGAAATTGTTTTGTGCCTAAAATACTAAAAATTGTAAAAATGATCATTTTATCCCAATGCGTGGAAGATGGGACAATGGAATACGGCGTTCTGTGGGTCGACCTATTCCAAGTGCTCCTGAAACACCTCCCTAGGTCTACACGATTTGCATTGGTAGAGTAATTGGTGTTGAAATAACTATTACTTTTAAATGAAACGAGACAAAATTTAAATTATTCAGTTTTACATAAGCAGCGGTTGCCTGAGTGCTTCACAATGATATCATTCTATCTTTTAATTAAATTGTTTAATATGCATTTATATGTCCGAATGTAAAACGTCTGCACCTTAAGATCTGCCTCTAGTTTATGCTACCTTCCTGGCAAAGTACGTTTTTTAAATGTCAGGAAGATAAATCTCTTAGGATTGTGAGGTACTTTTTACGTGAGAGGTATGAACAATTACATTTTAACACTAGGAGTTCGGGACCCGTCCTTTTGACAGGTGACCTATATTTTATCTAATATTTTCCATGATATATGGTTTGTAAATTCAACGCTTTGTGGTTTTTAATATTTAATCACTGAAAGAAACCCATTGAAAGAAAAATATGCATATACATCGACATTTAACTGCGGTATTTACAAATACTACTAAAGACGTGATGTAATAAGTCATGGGAAGTTTATTGTTAATGCAAAGCGGCTAAGTTACTCCGCACAATGCAAGAGTTAATGAGCCAAAAAAGGAATTGTGCTTACCTTGCTCTATCGTGAAGTAGGAATGGCGACATTTTTTGGAAAGAGAAATGTTATGTTTTTAATGTTACCGAAAAAACATTTACTCTAAGAATTGACTAGAGATTTATCGTCAGTACTTTTAAGTTAAAAACATTTACTCTAAGAACTGACTAGAAGTAATTACACAGAAATTCTTTGACAAATGAGTAAAATGGACGATTTGTAATGCCAGCTATAATCCTTTCACATCAAAAGAGATGAAATGTGTGAAATACGACAGTTATTCGCATGTAGTGCATTGTTCCTATTTGATGATAACGCGAGAACTCAGCCTTCACGTCCAGAATGCATATTGCCACCGTGTTGTTAAGATAATAGGATTGTCAGTCTCCAGATAGGTGCTGTCTGCGACTTTAAACTTTCTCCGATTACAGCCACACGCAACGAATGAGGACTCTGCTTCCCGTGAACGCGTGTATTTCCAGCTTTAGCATTAACGCCCGCGCGCTGAGCGGAGGCGCACGACGCCGCCGCTTGCCCATTCACTGTCCCTCTCCGCTTCGCGCGCTGGAAACATCGCGCGTCGGGACAACGCTCGTGAATAGAACGCGCTAATAAAAGTTTTACGCGCGCCGAGGACGTCACGCGGCGGCGGAGTGGCAGGCGGCGCGCGACGGGGAATATGGAAGGGAAATGTGGAAGGTGGCGGAGTGGCGGGGAGTGTTCCGAACAAGATGGATGGGGTTAACGGCGCTGGGGCGCACGCAGAGCTCACGTCGAGTGGTTTCAGCGAGCAGCCTCCGCGACGAAATGGACGGTCACGTGGCCCAAGGAAATACTCCGCTTTCAACAACAACAAAAAAACACTCACAACATCAATTGTCACTTGCCAATTGTCATATCAATTTCATGTTCGCTTCGATCCACTTTCTCCAGAGTTCTTGAGAAGTTGAACATCAAAAAGTTTTTTTTTGTTGTTGTTTTTTTTCGATAAAATTAGTCCTTTGAGCCGACAGTATTCCACCAACATCTCTCATTCCTTGGACAAGATGGTCACGATTTGGCTTGAGATTTGCTTTAGTTGCTGGCCAGTTTCTGAACCATTATTTAAAAGCCCTAACCTTCACCTCGTCGAATAGCGTCACAGACCCACTGGAGACTTGGTCTCACATCCAACACCCGCAACACTGTCAGTCTTTCGAGATTATGGGTCAATCCACGACAACATTCTCTTCTACGACCAAACCCTCTTCCGCGACCAAGTCCATCGCCACGTCGTCCACCCCGTCCACGATCATGTTTACGTAAACCTGCAGCAGTAGCGTTTGAACACGATGGCCCTTGAATCGATGAAATTTCAGAATGCTGCACCACATTGTCATGTTGGTCTTCCTCGTCCGGAGATGAAGAGAAATCATAATTATGACAGAACTAAATCCACATCCACTTCTGAATTTCCATCAACGAACTCATTATCCTCATGAATATTGTCCTCCCCTTCGAATTTAATTTCTGATAAATCGCACAAATATTGTACAATGATGTACCGATTGTCATCACCGTGAGGATTGTCGACCGTAGACGAAAGTTGATACAATATTCAAGAGATGGAAAATGACAGTAAAGAGTAACTATAAGTCGTAGCAATTGTTCCAAATTATTATTTGGAACGAAAACGATAATAAACTGAATGATTGTCTTCAAACCAAAATACGAAATTGGAAAATGGGTATCAATAAAGATATTTCTTGTTTTTGAAAATGTTTTTATTTTTAATAATTTCCTTAAAAATTCAGATACGATTAATAGAAAAATAACACAAGTCAAAATTAAGAAGAAAGAGGAAGGAAAAAATGAAATGAAGTATCAAAGCAAAAATATCCTGAAAATGTTCCATGACATTCTAAAAGACTGAAGAAAATTTCTGTGGAGAAAATTGAGTTTAAAATAATTAAGAAGAATTTGGAAAGCGTTAAAGAAGGCGTGACAAGAAAAGGATTTCAAGACAACCTCGCATTCAGGAGAGCGGTCGGGAGCTGAGAGCTTGTCCCGGCTGGGGCGGTGTCCCGCTGGTGGGAGGTACCTGGTTGAGTGGATAACCCCGCTAGTCGTCGGCAGGTCGGCGCCGGATCTCGTCATCCAGAAAAGGAATTGGAAATTGGAAAGGTCACAGCCACCTCCCGGGGGGGGGGGACACGCACTATACTTACGGGACTAATGACCTCAGTAGTTGGCGCGCCCGGAATCACTAACAATCAATCAACCCATCAATTAACACTTCGCCTCGCTCGTCCACCCGCAATCTCTCTCCATCGCTCAATGTGCCTCTGGCCGGAGTCCGTCAAATGCCTAAATACATTGCGGGTTGCATTAAACCAAATTAAACAAACCGTTATAAAAAAAAGGAAATTGGGAGGTAACATTTTCATTTATCAACCCATTTCTTTTTGTTTCCAATCTGTTAAAAGTATTCGTGCGAAATGTGATGGAAAGTGCTCCGAGCATTTCAGAGTTACGCTGGAACAGAATAACACACACACAAACATCTAGTAGCCGATCCTGGGTGGCCGAGATCGCTAAAGCAGTAGTGTCGTAGCGATCTCGGACCGAAGGGTCACAGGTTTGAGTCTTGCCTCGGGCATGGTTGTAAGTGTTCGTCCTTTCACCCCTATCATCACCATATCGTTTGATCCTCACACCATAAGGGAAAAACCAAAAGTGGTCGCTAATGACCTTGTAGCTGATGCGATCTTAAATAACAAAAAAAATCTAGTTTGATAAACATTAAGTTAAATTATGTGAATCATTGCTTTTAATTGAATTGAATTGAAATGCCTTATTTTACGTGGCGAATCTTTGCTTTTACACGTGGCGAGACTCAGGCCATGAGGCCTGCTCTTCTGTCTGACCACGCAAATTTTGCTAAGCTTCTTTCACCATCTAGTGGAGAAAGAAGGTATTCCTTGGGCGACGAAACAGGCGATTTTGAATTTAGCTCAGAGGCGTCATTTAGGCTTGAGGATCTTATACATGAAGTAAATCTACTAACATGGGATAGCCGGCTTTACTTCCTCGAAGGAAGGCGTTCGAAAGATTTTTTCGCCCTTAAAAATCCATGGCTTCGATTGGGTTTGAACCCGCGAACTTGGGTTTAATGTAGACAGCAAGAAAATTAAGTTGGTGTAATATTGTGCAGAGACAGAAATACTGTTCCGCCTCTGAAATTTTCTGTCCGAAGCTTCTTTCAGCGCTGGACTGAACGAAGTCTCACGGGTCTCGCAAATCGGAGGATGCGAGCCGAAAGAGAGCGCTGGCGGCGCTGGCGTACATCTGCCGTCGGCGGCCAATGAAATAATCAGGCCGGCCGCCGGGGAGCCATTAAACGAAATCGCGAAGCGGCCGCCGCAGGGATTCATCCCCGCCTCCGCCGCCGGTGCTGCCACGACGGCGGCGGAGGCAATTAAGATAACGCGCGTACGCGAACGGGCAATGAACAAATATGGCGGCGGCGGCTGCGCGCGCCCAGAAGGCTTTCCGCAATTAGCCAAGGGCCGACGCGCTCCCCGTCCCTGTCGCGTGTGGGTGTGCGGGCGGAAGGAAAGGACTCTGATGACTGTACGCGGGTGGTGCAGTATGAGTTCCGCGAAAATGTATTGTCGGTTTCTGCTTTCTATTGTGTGACACTGTTAGAGGGCCCGCGAGGCCTCTCCGCGTCGGTGGCTAAGGGCATCGACTGACGTCACTGCGGTGCCTCTGACAGGGAGGACTGTAGTGCGGATTTTGTAACTTTGCCCCTCAAGGCCCGTCTTCACGACGCAATATGTCGGGATATTCCGCGTCTTTCTCAGTAGTGCCGTTAGGCATCGCATGATCGCGACCGTATCAAGCAATGCTTGCGATCGTGCGACTTCTAGCAGCACGAGCGACAAAGACGCAAGGCTCCGAAATGTCGTCTGATACTCCAGTGTAGCTGTAGGGGCTTGAGGGGTTGAGTTATAAAAATCGCACTATAGGTGACACGATTTTCGACACTGGCTTGTCAGCTAGGTCGAATTCAGTCGCTGTTTGGAGGAGAATTCTAGCAGTCGGCTGCTCTGATCGGTAGTTTTCCGTAGTTTCTCCGTTCAACACCAGAGGAATGCAGAAGCAGAACCCTAGCAAACGGTCTACGGACCGCGCGCGATTTTCCTTCCTCTTCCTTGTCCTATCCTCTCCTCTTACACATACACTAGCATGCACTACACACTACCACACATGTCGGGAGACCAGTCGGGAGCTGAGAGCTTGTTCGGCGGGGGCGGTGCCCGCAGATGGGAGAAAGGCGCCGGATCTCGTTATCCAGCGGGGCAAGATCACCGCCACCTCCCGAGCAAATCCATGCACTGCACTTACGAAATAATGACTTTAGAAGTTGACGCGCCCGGAATGACTAGTAATCAATCAATCGATCAATCAATTGGAGGAAGGTACCGGACGGACGCGGCGAATAACGCATGGGCCATTTCCTAAGGAAATGGAACGGGCGCGCGGGTGGGTGAGAGTTGGGGAGAAAATGCACCAACCACAAACGGAGAGTGGAGGAAGCGAGAACAAACACTAAATTTCTATCTTTAGGAAGCCTAAATGCGTTCATCTTCCTCCACAAACTACTAGAACCTTCCCTGTTCTTTATTGAGAATAAAATAAATATTAAAATATGGAAACCTGTTTTAGAACGACACCTGTGAAGACTTGTGATGGAACAGTTAGGTTTTGACATATGTTTCGGTGTAGAAATACTGCGTGAATGTTTTTTTTAATTGTTTTTATTTTTAGTCGCATCAACATCGCGGTTATTAGCGACTTCCCGTTACAGTTATAATACAGTTATAATACAATTATAATGCAGTTACAGCTACAATACAACAGTAGAAAATTATAACAATTGCATTTCTAATTATCTTACAATAGTAATAACAATTCAGGGACAACAATTACAGTTTACATGAATTCATTGACTTTAAATGTCCATAAATATGTTAATAGCTAAACAATATTTGATTATTTTTTCTTGGTCTTCTTTAGAATGCAGTATTGATTGGTGGTTAAATGTGTGAATGTGGTTCCTGGTAAAATGTCAAGTGTGATAAGTACAAGTCGAAATAACATTTACAAAACCTGTGAATGGGGGTGAAAATGGTGTGCGAATGAGGTCAGCACGGAACTGAGTCAGAGTGCGATAAGGGTGTGTCTGTCTCTCGTGGGCCTGCACTTCAGGAGTAGTAAAAGGTCTTTCGCCGCTCGCACATAAACTCCTTAGGGAAAGGAACGGCGCTTCGTGTCGTGGGGAAGGGAGAGGTTTGCGAGAAATACAGGCTGCGTCGAAATTCTGAATTTACATGCAAGACTTTCAGCGAGTACTGTGCCTGAGGCTCCACTTGCTGCGTGTGTGCCTGTGAGTCCAAAGGGATAAGCAAAGCATTATTGGTAATGCTAAGAGGTACGGGAGCTCGTTTTTAAAATTACTCATTCAGAATATAATTGTACTTTATTAATCTGAACCGTAGTTCAGAAAAGTTATATTCCGTTTCGTTATTATATACATTAACGTAAGTAAATGGAAATACTTGGGAGAGAATAGTGAGGTGAAAAAAGTAATTTTACGAATTCATAATTCAAAGATCGTAAACCATTCGAAGATTGCAGTTTGTGATATCTCCAGTACCTGGAATATTCTTCAAGGGTCGAGGGATTTTGAGAATTCGAAAGAACTATACCTATTTACAAGCAATTAACGCGAATGGCTCATTTTAGTCACATTTTAATTCGTGTTCAGGAAAACGTTTTTTCCAGATATTATCCACTTTAAATTCATCAATTTTCGTACTAAATGTTTTGAGCTTTTTATTGGAATACTAAAAAGTATTTCTTTCAGTTCACAATTTCTAAGAATCTTGCTATGTAAGCACATTATTGTGACGTGCATTATTGTTTACGCATTTTTACGAAGCTTCTAATATTTTTCCGAGATCCTCGAAATAAGATTATTTCCTTGCTATTTCTACGCAAAAAATGGCGTAATTTTCATTGTAGAAAGTATGAAAGTTCGAGATGTGTGCATCAAATTTCTATTATTACCAATTCAAACTAAGAAGGCTCCTTTGGATGAAATAGATTCTTCTGCTTTCGTTTTCCAATACATTTTCGTTCCTTTATAAGTAAGTTCAGAGAGACGATAAAGCAATTCCTCTGAGAGAACTGTCGGTACATGTAAATTCACTCAAGTGTCTTAAATCTGCGAAGTTCTACGCCGCTCTCTCTTGTTGTCAAAAGAGGAGTAAAATCAATAGTAAACTTTATTTGGGAGAAATGATCAGGCAAGCAGATGGATGGAGGATTCATTGTTCTTGGAGACTCCTTTTCTTTCAGGTTTCAAATTCAAATTAACTGTAAACATTTTTATATTCGCTTTTATGTGCATACACCAGTTACCTTGTGATCGCCTGAGTGGTTAGTACTAACATTGTGATAATATATTATAATATGCGCTGATAAACAGAAAACAGCTGAAGAACATAAATACTGCAATTAGCATTAGCCAGCGAGAGACCAAATTAAAGATGTTCGAGGTTGGATCGGTCGCAGTGTGTACTATTAACTTTGTTTTAAGGAACATTATAATACATACGAAAACGTCCATTACTTTCTAAAATGATTTAATTTGCAACAATTAATAGGAGTATAATGTTATTAATTTTTAGAAACTTTGAACCGTTTCGAAACTCCCTTGTAAGGGACGAATTGTGCCGTTGACTTTCGAACTCCCTGCCTAAATGCTCCTGGCAAGTGGTAACACTAAAAAGAACGATCGAAACCAGATAATGGATAATTGAAAATCTAAATTATCTATTTGAAGACGTTCGAATAGAACACTATTGAAAAGAAATCGTTGGATGGAAATACCTGAATCCTCAAAACCAAGTTCCAGGATCGAATATTCCTATTCTGGATCATGGAAATCTTTGGAATATTGTACTTTAAAGAACTATTCTCTCTTCTCTATTATAATTATTCAGGTGCCTTATTTTTCGATTTTGTTTCACCACACAGAACATATATTATTAAATAACATTACATAACTTGCATTTCCTTAAGGTGCATATGGGCTTGACAATGTAAAGCTCAAAATTCCATTTTTGATTTGCTATGAAACGTGCCTTACATTTCTTTGCAATTATCTGACAGCAGATTTTGTATCTGCAGCGTTGTCCACATGTCAATTCTTTTCCAAACAGTCTAAATTATTACTCTGCATGAAGTGTTGCTAATAGTGGAGATTCGAAAATCAAAGGCTGGGAACGGCCCGTCGCCTTGCAGACCCTGGAGCAGTAGAACGGGTGAGCAATTGGAAACGGACTGGCTGACGTAGTTGCAGACGCTGGGGAAAGGATTCTGCCGAAGCCGCGGCCTGGCCTTCCGCCCTTGGCGCGGGGGCGGGGCGTGAGCGATCGCTTCCGCCCCTCCTTCCCCTCCCCTCCCTTCCACTCCCCCTGGCCCGTGACCGGGTGACCCGCAGCGAGAGGGCGGAGCGGGGCGGGGAGTGGGCGCAACAGGTGGGGCTTCCGTGGTGCGTGCCGTGTGCGGCAAGGGCTACAGCACGAAAGTTTGGCGTGGCGTGGCGTGGCGTGGCGTGGCGTGGCGTGGCGTGGCGTGGCGGGGCGTGGCGTGGCGTGGCGGGGCGTGGCGGGGCGTGGCGGGGCGGGGCATGGAGGACGGACCGGACGGAAAGGGAGGGAACGGTAGGTTCGGCGCAACAGGTGGGGCTTCCGTAGTGCGTGGCTCGTGCAGCAGAGGTTACAGCGTGGCGTGGCGTGGCGTGGCGGAGCTAGGAGGGTAAGGAGGGGAGGGGCGGGACGGGGCGGCGCAACAGGTGGGCTTCCGTGGTGCGTAGAACATGCGACAAGGGCTAGAGCGTGGCGGGATAGTGTGGCGTGGCTTGATGTGGCGGAGCTAAGAGTGGGCCGGACGAGGGGTAGGGAAGCCACATGCAGCCAGGAAAGTAGCATAGCATAGCGTGGCGTGGCTTGGCCTGGCGGAGCTATGAGGGGATGGCTGGAGGGGAAGGGAGGGGAGGGGCGGTGCAGCAGAGGCTTCAGCGTGGCGGGGCTATGAGGGTAGCGACGGAGGGGAGGGGCAGGTCATCGCAACAGGTGTGTGTGGCGCGGTGGGGGGAGGAAGAGGTGCACGCACGGCAGACCGCGAACCGACCTCCCCTCCCTTCCCCTTCCGGCCGGCTCTCTCACGCCCACTCTACTTACGCAAGGGAATGGGAATGCATTAACCTTTTCACGTTGGATTTAAAGTTGTACCTACCGAGACAGAGGGGGCATTTAAATAGGTGCTCTGAAAGCATTACAGACTTTTACACAAAAAGTGGACACAAATTCTTTAAGAATATTTCAATCATCAAAAGTCAATTTCAGTGCGTTGTCAAAAGTGAAATCATTAGTGAACAATTCTTTTTTTTTCTTTATTGAAAGTGAAAAACAGATAAAAATTGTGAGGGATGTACTTTGCGGAGAAGTGCAATCTGTATGTATTCGTAAGCTCTAGCATCCGTACTCTGACACACAAATACGAAAATAATTTGTAACATATTCAAAATATGGCCATCTGCGAGCATCCAATAGCAATTTGAGGAAAGGCTATCGAGACTTTTAGTTTGCACCGCGATGACATCGTCATAAATGTTCTTAAAGCACCGTAAACCTGTTGAGTTACTTTGATCTGATATATATTCTGAATAAACTAAAACACCCTTTAATCCTTTTTTGTCCTCTTAATATATTCATCCACATGGAACAAAACGTTAATACTGACAAAGAAACTGTAATATTCGCACCACAATGTATTCAGCAATATGAGACAATATATTTAATATAGTGGATATTCTGTAAAAGATTAGAAAAAAAAGCACTCCAATGGTGTGGACACGTCCAGAGGATGCCTCAAGGAAGATAACCAAAGAAAATATTGGAATGGCAACCATCAAGAAAAAGGAAGAGAGGAAGGCAAACTCTGGAATGGGAAAAACACATCAAAAAGCCATGGAGGACAGAAGTTTAAGACCTGGTGATTGGGAAAACCGAGATCTGTGAAGGTCGGAAACGGCGAACTCGTGAAGGGCAAATGCCGAAGAAGAAGAAGGATATTCTGTCATGAATATTTCAGGAATGTAATTACATGAATATGTTATTATAGTATTAGTATATGAATATGAATATTCATGTACTAATTTAGTAAATAAGTACATGAATAATCCCCAAATAATGTATTAACCAAAAGTAATAAGTGATAGTATCTACGTTTGAAAGAAAAGCCAACGTGAAATAGCAACACATATTTCATTTGTTGGTATTGTAATAATTTGACTCTTTCTATTCTAATTTAGTAAATGCACACGTAAATGGCAAGGAGAAAGCTCCGTTTGATATTTCGAGTGATCCCTGTGAACTCAGGGAAGGGAGTTTGAGGAGGGAGGGTGCCAAACTCTCCACACATATTGCGGTATGGCTCTGACGGCATAAGTTAGAGAATCAGTCGTGAGATTGGGAAGGACTGACAGAAAAGAAAACTGTGCAAGAAAAATAAAGAAACTCCGTGATGATACAATTCAGTCATATATTGTCAGATTTGATTAAGAAAAATTTCAACATATAAATGTATTAACTTTTTTTCAAATGTGCATAACTATTATTTCATCACTAAGGAAACATAATCCCCAAAACTACTAAACCAAATTGATTGAAACTTTCTGGAAAGCAAGAATACTGTTATTGTGTGTGTCGCTTTTATTCAAATTACGCAAAGATAAGATGATGGTTTTTGCACCATATTTATGACACCAAATCCTGTAGGTGTACTATCGTTAGAGAGGGAAACCCCCTCCCCAGATTTGCAACTACCTGATTTATGGCGAAAAAAATAAAATTTCGCACAATATGATACCAGAGAAAAGCAGGCGCAAATGCAACACACAACACTCGTTTCCATCGTGCTTAACTGAAATTATGCGTCCTGGAGTCTTACGAACAGGTGTTCGTGTCTCTGAAGAAACATGTTTTATGCCGCGATCAGCAAAATGAACCCTTTTTAACATTTTGTTAGATTTTCGGAAGTTCTTCTGGGTACTCTTCATAGAATGGGTGGCCAGAAACGAGCAGCATCCCGAAATACATGTGAAGTGTAATTGAATTTTTTTGATTTTCTGTGCGTTTTAACCTCGATGCTCAGCAATATTTGAAGGTTTACGCACCCACAACTGTAACGCAGTTGGGAATGTTTGAAGTTGGATTTCAGTGGGCAAAGGATTTCGCTCTAAAATCAATGATTTACACAGTTAGGAATGTTCACACCGATCCCAGTAGTTGGCTTATATTCTGCGTATTTCGCGTGTTGTGAAATAGCTTACAATGCATATTTGATAGGCCTTGACGAATGTTTGGCGCACAATCGACCACTTTTCTGGATTAGAGATCAAGACTCGTCACTCATCATAGTAGGTTTTTTGTGTAGACGGCCCAGGAGTCACTTATCAAAATCTCAGGTGTAATGGAAGAATCAGTTTCCGTATTCTGTAAACGTCCCCAATTGTTTCTTAATTCAACAACCAGACAGAAATTTACAAAAGGAAAAAACGTTGAATAATAGCACAACCATTAACAATATTTGAGAAAAATGCATGTTTTAGAAAAATGGGAGGCTAGAAAATACTTAAACGACAAACATTAGAGTCTGCCTCATCATTTTACATCCAAACAACGTATTTTACATTCAAACAGAAACATTCTGGCAAGTTTTTCAAAACAAGGTACACTTCAGGGTGAGCTATTGTGTTTTTGCTACTTTTTAAGTTTTCTTTTTAATAATATTACTTCATAATATCTTGTGTAAATCATTGAATTTAAACTGTTTACAATGTAAAATTATCTTAACCACTAATAATAACTTCGTCATGGAAATAAGAGTAATTTATTTTGATTAACATTTTAGATTAAAAATACACACAATTTTACAACAGCCAAGTAAAATAAAGCTATGGAGTTGAGGGTACTCAAAAAATGTTATCGTTAAAAAAAGGCCTCTTTGTATGGATTACGGTATAAGAAACACAAGCTACGCCACTGATTTGAAAAACATCGGACCCCCAATAAAGTCGCGACCTGGGGCGAGTTACTGCAGCTGCCCGCACTTCTGAGGAACCCGCTTGTGAAGTACTGTTTCTTGAATTTGCTTGTCGGAGGTCTGAGGGAGGGGATAATTTCCTTACTATGTTTCGTTAGATGTTTTCTTATATGGCACAAAACATATTGCCTTTGCGCGTTTTATGTGAAGGAAATAGAGGGACTGCTTGTATTCATCTCTGAGTGTTCGTAATTTACTGTGGATGCACGTATTTAATTTGACCGTAACTGTAAATTTGACGGGAATGCTTGTTCATCCCACACGGCGCCTCAATATCTGGGGATCCGCGTAGCGCCAGCCCTCCCCTCCCCGCCCACCTGCAGCACAAGCGCCGGCCGCCTAACTGCACGTTATGATCCAATAACGCGGAATGCGAGCTCCCGATGTCGCAATCGATTCATGAATGGGGTGGCCGCTGCGCTTGCCGCAGTCGAGGACTCTACACAGCCGGTGCGACCGCACATCGCGCCGCCCTGGGCCCTTCAAGGGCTCTCGCCCTTTGCGGCCGCGCGTCATGGAGAGCCTCTGTTCCCTATGCCCTGGCGGCGCAATTTTCCTCTGCGGCGTCACGTACGACCTCCATTACCAGAGGTACAAAGCTCCGTATAAAGCCCGGCAAAAAGGCGGCAGAGGCCTAGGATATGCATACAATGACCTCTTGTCCGCGGTGACGTCCAACATGCGCACGATGCGTTCATTAGAAACGCTGCGCGGGTAATAACGGGGGCAGCCGGCGTCCAGAAGGTCCGAATTGTTTTGCTCCACAGACAGGCTAATGCAATCAACGCTCCATTTCTGAATAACCCTTAGTTTGTGAATGCGAAATGCTCAATTGAATCAGTCAATTATTAGTGCAGGTTTTTTTTTTCTATTTTCCAAGACCGAAGATGCACAAAGAATTTCTAGAGAAATAACGCCCTGCTTGATAAGCGTGGCACCTCCGACGGGTATTTTCTCGTTAAAAAGTTGTGTTTGAGCTTTGTAAATTAATAAAACAAAGGTATTTTATATTTCACTGATACGTTATAGCTTGATATTGCTATCGATACGCAGCACGATATACATTGCGTAACTTCCCAATTGCATAACTCAAAGGATCGTGGTTACGACGGAAATATGAAAACAGTTGAATGAAGCCACATGTTCTCTTATGAATGGAATTATGGGAAGGAAATATTAAAAGACAAACCGAGTCATGTTAACTTCTAGTTCATTAATAAATAAGTAAATGTGAACCAATAAAATTAGGTAAAGTATAAAATTGTCCTTATACCACGGGCGTGAACTGGTTCTAATGATCGCAGGTCTAGAAAGAGCTCGGGCCAAAGGGCATTTTGTTGCCTCTCGATCGTTAGAAACCTTATAACGCCCTTGGTGCGTAAAGAACTATTAAACATGTACTTGCTGATTCCTCCCTTTTCGGGCTTACAATTGAAATACTTGTTGAAGTTGTTTCATTACAAAATGTGGTTGAATTATCGCCAATCTTATGAAAAAGTAACGATTCATGTAAATGTTGGAGAGAGAGAGAGTAAATTGTTTCAAAGCTTTTCACCATAGATGAATTGCAACTACCGAAAACACTTTTTCTTACAATTCTTCCAGATTATCCTAGTGAGAACCGGCTAAGAGTTGCGTCAATCTCTTTGTCTTGTTGAGAGGAATCGAATGAGCGGTTGTTCACTTCTGTAGGTGCCAAAAACGCGTTTTTCGTTGATTAACTAATGATGCATGTACTTTCCGCAGAATTAAGCGAGAAGTACTCACATTTTCAAACAATTCTACGTCACCTTATTTGAAAATCTTTCTTTAGGGAACAGATTTCATTAAGAAAAAATCTTTATCTTAATAATTGTAGTTTGAGGAAGACGCAGAAAAAAAACAACAATTTTTGCACTTTTCGAAAAATTAGAGTTTTCAACGAAAATGAGACATGCACCATTTTCTCAAATGTTCTTTACAATATCCAACAACAAAATTTAATCAAAATTGATGGAGCCATTTTTTGAAAGTTTTAACAAATATCTCATGGGCTTCATGTAAAGTCATCCGAATATTAAGTCATCCGAGTTTTAAATTTAAGGAGCCGCGACATAAGCCAGATCGAGGGGGGAATAGCATTTTTAGGGAAAATCTGAACAGTTGACCCGCTAGCGTTGTTTACAGACGGACGGTGAGACAGACAAGACTTTTACCGTCATTCGTTTTTCGGTGTCAAGGACCCACAAAACATGGATTCTGGCTACACCACTAGTTAGTGTTTGTTTCTAAATTTAGCAATTGAATTTATCCACTTTTTCTTTACCAAGGCCGGTCAATAAGAGTTTTTCTGCCGAAAATTCTATGTTTTTTCGCTCATCATTACATAAATCTCCACTGCATAAGCTGTAGCCAGAAAGTAAAAACACAAAAAATGCGTTTTTAGAGAATTTCTTAGAATTTTCTGGATGGATCCGCACATGAAAACAATTCATCAGGAAACTGTCAACTGACATCAAATTTGCCTTGAGTGTTGGACCGGATGGGATCTAACTGGAGTGACGGACGAATGTTACTCGATTAAGGAAGTAAAATGTTGCATTGAATAGCTTTCTTCGTAGATAATAAAAAATAGAATTCATTGACTTAAGCATTGAAAAGTTATTCAGATCCTTGACGTGTATATTTAGAGCGAAGTGTAATGGAACTTTTAAAAATACTTTCAAGTGTACATGCATAATTGATGAGCAACGTGAGTTATATGGATTCAGGCATACTGGAAATTTATGTTTTTAAATTTTTTTTTTTTTTTGCTGCTGGCGTTTTGATATCATCCTTGGAGAGACTATTGCAGGTTCGGTATTTTCTCGTAGGCAAGTTCTTTAGATATTATGAATTAATATTTATGTAATTGGATATAATTTTATTTTATGTAATAAACGTAGTAAATTACTGAACGCTTTTCACAGTTAAACACGTATACTTGGGTAATACTGTAACAGAATAATCCTGTACACAGAAATTAAAAATTGAATTTAATAGAAAGAGACCACAGTTTGCAACGGAAGCTCTAGTAATTAAGAGAAAAAGAACTGTGATACTTTTAAAACATTTCATTTCGCGGTGATTTTTACGGTTTAAGCAGTAAAAATTCCCGGAATAACTGGGGAGTAACGCAGGCTGGATGAGAATAGCTCCAAAACGACCAATTAAAATTGCGGCTGCCGCAGTTGCACACGACTCCGCGCTTGTGTTTTCTCTCTCGAATGTACGAAGTTAACAGTAACTAGAGATGCTACAAAAGCACATACTTTCACGCGATTGATTTTGTAATGTTATGGTTACGTAACATTAAGTCTTAATTTCTGACTTCCGTAAACTTCAAATATAACTATACCCGTAAATAACGGAAGTGTGAAAAGTATTTTTTTTATTTAATATGTAAATAAAAATATATTTCGTACGCGAAATTCAGGAACATATCCGATGCGTATTTTAACTTTTGAATATTTTGCGTGAGCACCATGCCAGAAAGTAAAATAATGAAAGCGAAACAAATGATACGATCCACTGGCGTGTCGGCGGCTGCTTTGGCGACTGCACGTTGTTGCCAGAGCTGCTTTGAAGTAATTTTGGGAGTTTATTTGGGATTAACATTGTACAACGCAGTAACAGTGATAGCTTTTGCAAGCAAAAGCAAATAGTTCGAAAAATATATAATAGTACTCATTATTAAATCCTATTTATTAAATTAATTATTAATATTATTAAATTAAATATTAAATACTTAATTTTTTAATTATCTAATTATTAAATACCTAATTGTTTTATATTATAGTATTGTAATATTCTCCAAATCTGCCCGTTTCAACGCGAATTACACGTTACTCCTTGACTGAACACGTAATACTAAATGTGCCATAACTTTCACTCTACTGCGTAAGCGGTAGCGAGAAAGTAAAAATTTATAATTAAAATTTCATTGTCCGGATATTTCGTAAGTTATTTTAAAAATTGGTGTGAAAAACAGTTTTTACGCTGCATGTTCTATCATTAAATGTTTTGTAGTTTATTACACTATACTTATTTTGATAACATTTTAAAAATTTGCAGGATGCACAGTTGTTGCAGACAGACGCTTTGTTGCAATCAAATAAAGACCAGAAAAGAATGCTCTTTTTCTCTTGTGAAATATTTGAACTTCACGTAAGTTAATTTTATTCTCGCAGTGCAAGTGTCTGCTAGGCAAATTTACAGTGAGTAATTAGATGGTGCATGGTGTTTCGCAAGGTATCGCCTTGCAGTCAATGGGAATCTTGGAGTATGAACACGTCGTCCCACAGAAAGAAGAAATTCCGGTTAGCAGTTATGTAAAATAAGCCTATTTAGGCGTAAATCAGTTCTTTATTGCTACTGTGTGTTGTTCTTTATTGTAAAAAATTACTAATGAATACTTTACCTTTTCAATCTGAGGTTCTTTATATCTGAACAAAGTTGATTTTGTATTCGGAGATCCAAAGAATTCTTACCGACCGTGCTCAGCACCCTTCCAGAAGTTCAGGGATAAAAAAACATTGGAAAAGTTTCTTTGCAATAACGAATTGTCGTCAAGTGAATGGCATTTTGTTCCCGGTTTACGCCCGAAACGCCTCCAGCAGATGGAGTCCGTCGTGCCATGTGAGAGGAGGGGCAAGTCGCGTCCGAGTCGTTGGCCAGCGCCGTCGAGTGCCTCTGAAAGGACAGGACAGGACAGGCGCTGGCGATGGCGGCTGCGACGCGTCGACGCGGCGCGGCGCTGAAAAAGCGGACTGCGCGGGAAGGCGCCTTTTCCGAGAACTGGCGGAGAGGAGCCGGCGGCGGCGCTGGTGGTGGTGGTGGTGGTGGTGGTGGTGGTGGTGGTGGTGGTGGTGGTGGTGCTGGTGGCAGTGGCGGACATGGTGGTGGTGGTGGTGGTGGTGGCGGCGGCGGCGGCGACGGTGGCGGCGGCGGCGGCGGCGGCCGCGGTGGCGGCGCGGGCAGTAGCGGTTGTCGTGGGGGCGGCTGCCGCGGCGGCGGAGGCGGTGACTGTGGCGGTGGCGATAGCGCCAGTGGTAGTGGCGGAGGCAGCGGCGGTGTTGGTGGTGGTGGCGGCGGCGACGACGACAGCGCCAGTGGTGGTGGTGGTGGTGGTGGTGGAGATGATGGCGACGGCCGCGGTGATGGTGGCGGCGACTACAGCGCCAGTGGTGGTGGTGGCGGTGGCGGTGGCGGTGGCGGCGGCGGTATGACGGTGGTAGTAGTGGTAGCGACGGCGGCGCCGGGGGCGGCGGCTGACAGCAGCAAGTTACTGCGGTCATGGCTCTGATGGTCCCCGCGCCGGACCGGGGCGAACCCACGTGACGCCTTGCATGCAGTTGATCGGGGTGAACTTCCACTCGCGAAGGCTTTGCTTTTCCATCAATGGAAGGTTCTTACTTTACTTGACATCAATACATATTGCATTTTTACTTTCCCGTATACTATACGTATGCATAGTATAGGGGAAGTTTTGAAATGCTGCGCGAAAAAACGGCGGATTTTCGGGAGAAAAAAATTTATTGCCGGGCCTAATAATGGAAAAGTGCATAAATCCAGTTGCTAAATTAAGTGAAAAAAGTTACTTGGATTAATTAAAATCACTTGGATCAGTACCTACTTACTTTTTTACAGTATTAAATGTTATTATATTTTATTATAATTCATAATAAATGTTATTAAATTTCATCATAAAGAACATTTATCGAGAATGTTATTAAATGTAAAGATAGCTGCGTGTCAATATTATCATGCGATGGCATAGGCTTCATTCGTTGGCAATTCTCCGATACACCGCGTATAAAGGATGGTGTACCTATTAATTCGAAGTGTATAAGAAATGTTTCGTGAGTATCGTAGTCTCAAAAAACGTTATTCAGATTAGAAAGTCTTTAAAACATCTGCCAAAAAATAACAGTTTTGCTACCAGGGGAGCCAGTCTTCCGCATCCGTAAGTTTCAGCGCTATAGTAGTCAGTGGGAGAAGTTTCAAACAGTTATTGATGCTGCCCCGAGAATTCGCCAGCGCGGGAGAGGCACCGCACGCCACCGCGATAACCTTCGGCTCCTCGTGTTTCAAGCGAGGGGAGCCGGGAGGCTGCGCGCTTGCACAGTCGGGTCAGTACCGCAAATATTGCGGTGAACGGTGCTTCGTAAGTTTCGCTTCTCTCAAGTTTTCTTGAAAATGGCGTGCGTTAATGATCCAGAAGCTAGTGGTTCGTGTGATTGTGTTACAGAATAATGATTAAGGATTGACTTTCATAGTATTATTTTCAGAAAAGCACGAAATAAAAGACAACAGTCAAAACTTCAGGATTTGACTGCAAAATGTCACGACAGGAAGCGAAACTACAGCAGACACTTCTCTTCTTCTAATTATTCTAGACGCAAATCGATAACGCGTAGTAACGTTTGGTCAAAAGAAGGATTCGACAATATAGTTTCCCTTACTTCATAAGTGATCAGTAGGTTTCACTTTTAAGGAAAAACTATGGCAGAGGTAGCATCCGTAAGGAGCAGTATTCTTAAAATAATGTTCAGGATTCAGCACGGAGCTGTAATTTTATCCAAAATAATTTTTTATCTTATTAAGTGTTTTCCACAAAATGCCATCACCTTTGTTTTTTCTTTTGATATTTCAACATCATATTTTTTACATAAATGATTTAACTGGAATAATGCGTATTGTAAATCATCTTCTGTTTCCTGGAATATTAAAGCGTCGTCTGCATAGAGTAAAATATTTAAAATATTTTCGTTAGATATCCTTATATCTTCGTAAATTATTAGCTTCCAATTTTGGATAATCTCGTCAATAGAGACCGGATTTTTGTGTAATTACTTCTTTTTTGTATTTCTAATTACCATTCACAAAATTGTAATCTTGGCGAATCATAACCTCCTAAAAAAATATCGATTTTTTTCGTTACATTTTTAGTACTATATTACTTTTTTACATATTTTGCTGTATATAGTTTCTTATTTTATCAATTTTCTACAATTTAATTCCATATTTTATCATGAAAAGATGTTTTGTAAATCAGCATTTTTCCTACATTGTTGGGGAAATCTAGGTGTCCAAAATATCATTGACACCGCGTTTTGTGATCTGTAACCTTAATTTCCGAGAAGAATTTGCGATAACCGATGTGTAACCCTTCGATGAAGATGCTACGGTGTATGTTTGCTGGTCGTTTATCTCGCCAATTTGTGCGATGGCTTGTATTGCGATTAGTCTGGCTGCTAAACTATGGTCCTGGATTACAATAGATGAAGCTTTTACTACTGATGAGAAAGTTGTATGATGTAAAGTGAGCAGTTTTTCTGTATGTAATTTCTTACTATGTAAATGGTTCTTAATTAGAGAATTTTACTATTACATATTACATCCTATTTTACATATTTATTACATATTTTTACTGTTTTCATTACATATTTATATACATATTTTGACGTTTAATACTACATATTTTTCCGGTCTCTACTCTTCAATGTAAATATTAAAAAGAGTCGGTCAGACTGGGCATCCTTGCCGCACTCTTCTCGTCCGCGCTAGGCACATTTTGAATTTAGACGTAAAATAAACGATTCCTCTATGGTTAAAATATTAATCTTCTGCAAAATGACAATTTTTGAGAGGTACACCGCTTGTACACCGCCGATATCTGAACCATTGAATTGCTTTGAAACTCTCGGAGCTCAAACAAATATTTTCTTCGCGATCGACATCCACCTCTACGCTGCTTTCACCAACTATTTTTACTTTTGCCGCAAAAATACGAGACCGACTTCGTCCGAGGACGTGCAAGAAGCGAACGCCACGCGAACGAGAACCACGAAGAGCCGCTTCGATCCCAATCAAAAACACGGCGCAGATAGCATCTCCCGCGGCAGGACGAAGTTACAATTCAACCTGCACTTCGATCTCGGTGTAAGATATATAGGTGTGTTCACTCCCAGACTAAAACTGAAGCTTATGTGAGGCTAGTTCTCAGAGTTCCCGCATATAAGTACTGCGATCTTTGGGTCTCATTTGAGCAAGGTCGTGATTGGTCGTGATCCATTCGACAGCTCTGTGGCCACCTGATTCCTAATTTCAAGTCATTGATTTGTCGTTTCTCGGTGGAATTGGTAAAGTATAGAGCGAACAGATACGAAAATAGGTAGGAAATGTTTTATCAAACTGTGTAATAGTCACAGTTGAAGATGTCATCTTAAGATGTGTATCTTCTACACTGACCCAAACCGATCGTGCGCACCGTACGGACAAGCGAGGCACTAGCCCCAAACTGGCTTCAGAAAATTTGCCAAAGGCGGCTAGTTAACACACCTGTATGTAAACCGATCGCGCGTACCCCACGGACAAGAGAGGAACTAGCCTGAAACTAGCTTCAGAAAATTTGCCCCAAAGGTGGGTGGCTAGTGAACACACCAGTGTATCTTACACCGTGACCTCGATGTTGCACGTCATGGAATCTGCAAAAATCGCCGGCGAACGGATCTACGGCGCGAGTCACAATGAAGAAATAATTGCGCGGCGATCCGATCGTGTTCTGGGGCGCGCGCTTCGTTAAGCGCAGTCGAGTGGGTGACAGCCGCGCGGGGGCTGTCGCGGCGCAGAGATACTGCGGCGCGCGCAAACAAATGCGCGCGGGGCGGATATAGACGTTCCGTGGCGAAGAGAGCGGCTCTGTGCAACGGGCGATTAACTTCTTTGCTGGGAGATGCAAGGCGACGAAGAGTTACCGCCGCGTGCTTTCATAAATTCATTGAATAGTGCTTGAATAAGTTCAAAAAGAATGTAATATAACGTAATAAAATGAATGCTTGGGGCAGAGTTTAATTTAAATGTTAATCCTCATTTAAATGTTAATCCTTTAAATGTTAATCCTCTCAGTAGATTGAATGAGTTATTCGTTTATATGAATGTTCATTTGCACCTTTTAGCCGGCCAGCTTTGTCGTCACTTGCTTATACGAGCTTTGATAAAAATGGAAGAGTGGAAGAAAGATAAAGTTAGTAAAGAAAAAAAAATGTCATTGAAATATGATTCGGAGGAGGATCTTACAAATGTGTAGAGGGAATGAGAGGGCGATAACAGAAAAAGGTATTATGAGATTGATTTTGGAGGAAAGTACTCCAACCTACAAATTGTGTACGTTCATTTCTTCATGTTTTGATAACGATGATGTTCCTCGTAAAACCCAGAACTAGTGATATTTTACACAACTGTTTGTTGATAATAATTTCGAAAAATATGTGTTGATCAAATATCAAAGGCGAGAACGAGCGAACTTAGGTAGAATGTAAATTATAAAGAAATTTCCAAAAATCGAAAAAGCTTCGGCAATGTGATATCGGGAAGAGAGGATAAGGTATCTGAAAACATTTTTGTGGCACAGAAAGTTAGGGTTTAATGTGACGGGTTGTAGGAGATTGTCTGAGGCAGTTTGGCGTGTGCCCGTCCTCAATCTTGCATCGAGAAAGTGATGATAAATTATTTTGTCTTTCTTTGTTCTTTGCGCGACGACTGCTATGACTGATTTATTGGTGGTTCCGGCGCATCAACTGCTAAGGCCATTAGTCCCGTAAGTGTTGCGTATGTTTATGTCGCAGGAGGAGCCGACGATCTCGCCCCGTTGAAGGTGAGATCCGACGCCGACCTACTGTCGGTTAACGGGGCTTCCCCAACGAGGTACCTCTCACCGGCGAGGCACCGCCCCAGCCGGGACAAGCTCTAAGCTCCCGACTAGTCTCGCGACTACCCCTTACTTACAGTCACATGCATTACACTACCTTGTGTAGTGCATGCGAGTGTAAGTAAGGGGTCACCATAGGAGAAACAAGAGGAAGGAAAGATCGCGCGCAGATCACAGCCGGTTTGTTAGGGTGCTGATCCAGCATTGGCCTGGTTTTGATCGGAGAAAGCACGGAAAACTGCCGACCAGAGCAGCCGACCGCCAGAATTCTCCTCCAGGCAGCGGGTGATTTCGACCTAGCTCTCTAGCTAGTGTTGAAAATCCTGAACCGTGAGGACTCGAACCCGGGACATCCCCATCAGAGGCAGTGATATCAGCTGACGCCCGGAGCCACCTCTGCTCGTAACCGCTCCGCCGAAGATCCCTGTTCGTTGTCCCCGAGGGGGTGCGGTGCTCCTCCCGTGCGAGAGCCGGCACGGACTAACGCTTGAGTTCGCGCGGACTGTTCGTCCCCCACGCATCCCCCAAACCAGGACTTTCCAACTGGAGGCCCGCTGAATGGCTTTTATGTCATCAAATAAAGTACATTTGTCACTATCCCTACCAAAAGTTTAAAGAAAAAATTCGGAGCCGTTTTTGAGAAAATCTTGTTTTTGAATTTTTTTTAAAACCGCACATATTGCACACAAACTCCTAAAATTTTCAAAAAATTTACATGACCTTAAAGAAAAACTCAATATGAAGAACATGTTGTTTGAAGGAAAAATCTCTATCTGCAATTTTGTAGTTAAAGGAAAACGCCGAACAAAATTAAAACTTCCGCAATTTTCGAAAATTCAGAGGTAACCATGAAAATCGAATCTATGCCACCTTACTCTGCTCTTACAATAAATTTAACGAAAAAGTTTGAGCCGTTTTTTAAGAAAATTTCGAATATGTCCGGGCTTCATGTAAAGTAACCCTCAAAATTAAAATATCGGTTTCAAATTCGAGGGGCCACGAGATCAGCCAGATCGATTGGAGAGTATGTATTTTGGAGAAAATCGGCTGAGAGGTTTAGTTTTTAGCGTTGTTCACATACAGACGGACAGACGTTTTCATTTCAATTGGTTTTTCGGTATCAAGGACCCGCAAAACAGTAATTCTGGCTGCACCACATGTTAGGAGATTTTTTCTTAATATAGGAACTAGATTTATTCTCTTTTTCGTTACCAGGGCCCTGTAATAAGAGTTTTTTCTGCCGAAAATCCGCCGTTTTTTCGTGCAGCGTTACATAACTTTCCCTGTACTATACGTAGGTAAGGGAAAGTAAAAACTATTTTACCAAGTATAATACAATTGCACAATTCATCTTATTTTTATTTAATGAAATATTGATATTCTCATTGTACGTACATTAATCATTAAGTATGTTGAATAAAAGTCTTATTAATATATATTTGTTTCAGGATAATCTCAGTAGTTAGGGTAGAAACCATCTTAAATGACGGTGCGGCCCGCGGCTTAACTAGAATTTGATATGCGGCCCATAAGCCCTCGAAGTTGGACAGCCCTGCCCCAAACAGTACAAGTTCTAAGCTCCCGGGTGGTCTCGCGACGTGCATGTGTGGTGCGGGTAAGTGTGTAAGAGGAAAAGAGGAGACGAGGATTAGGAAGGAGAGAACCGTCCGTGGACCGTTTGTGAAGCTGCGGCTCCGATATTCGCGTTGATCCGAGAAACCACGGCAAACAACCGATCAGAATAGCCGGCTGAGGGACTTCACCTCAAGTGTGCGACTGAGCCCCAGCTAGACAGAGACACTGCAACGTGAAGTCAGTGCAATGCAAGGTTCTCCGCTGGCGAGACGAAGATTTTGGGCCTCTGCCTGTGCTCTCGTCTCGCGCCTTTCGTCCCCTCCCCTCTCTGCTCATGCTGCTGCGCCGCCTTCCTCCACTTCTTCAGACAATGGGCGGGCGGGCTGTTTATGGAGTGGTTAATGTATGCTAAGTGAATCAATTAGGCGCGCGACGGGGAAATATTCGGCGCCGGCTGCGATAAAGCTGCCAATGAGTCCGCGCAGCCGCCCCGCTCTCCTCCTCCCCCCCTCCAACCGCCCCCATTTCCTGCCTCTCGCACAGCCACTCTACCGTCGCCCACGCACAGCGCGCTTGCGCTGTTCTCCTCACTCTCCTCCTCCTCCTCATCATCATCCTCCTTCTCTTTCTCTTCTACTTCTTCTCTTTCTCTCCTACTTCTACTTCTCTTCCTCCTTCCCCTTCTTCTCCTTCTCCTTGTTCTCCCCCTTCTCTTCCTTTCCTTCTCCTCCTCCTTCCCCTTCTTCTCCTTCTCCTCCTTCCCCTTCTTCTCCTGTTCCTTCCCCTTCTCCTTTTTTCTCCTTCTTCTTTTTCTTCTTCTCCTTCTCCTTCTTATTTTTCTTCTCTTCCTCTTTTTCTTCTTCTTCGCCTCCTCCGTCTTCTTCTTCTTCTTCTCATCCTTCTCCTCTTTTTCTTCTTCTTCTTCTTCGCCTCCTCCTCCGTCTTCTTCTTCTCCTCCTCCTCTTTCTCTTCTACTTTCCTCCTCCTTCTCCTTCCCCTTCTTCTCATTCTCCTCCTTCCCCTTCTCCTCCTCCTTCCCCTTCTTCTCCCCCTTCTCCTTCTCTTTCTGCTTCGTCTTCTCGTTCTTCTTCTTTTCCTTGTTCCGCGGCGGCAAGGGGTGGAGAGACAAGCGTCGTCAAACATTCCGCTTCCTCCTCCGAATTTTCGACACTGGCCAGATAGCTAGGTCGAATCCAGTCGCTGTCTGGAGGAGAATACTAGCGGCCAGCTGCTCTGATTGGTCCTTTTCCGTGGTTTCTACAATCAACACCAGGGGAATACCGGAGCAGTACCCTAACAAACGGGTCACGGACCGCGCGCGTTCTTTCCTTCCCCTTCCTCGTCCTATCGTCACCCCTTACACAAGCACTACACTACCCCACATGCCGGGGGACGGGTGGGGGGCTTAGAGCTTGTCCGGCGGGGGGCGGTGCCTCGCTGGTGCGAGATGCCGACGTGTAGGTCGGCGCTGGATCCTGCCACCAGCGGGGGAAGATCACAGCGGGGCACTCCACTTAAGAACTAATGACCTTAGCAGTTGACGCACTCAATCAATCATCGTTCTGTGGAGAAGCGATCGACTACATAGAGCTGAGATTCCATTGCCACACCCGTGTCAGTTACTTTGGTTATTATTCAAGTATCTCTTTCCGCGCGGTCCCGCACCCGGGTCTGGAGGAAAACCTGCCACACATTCGGCGATGAAAGCTGGCCTAGGCCTACAGCGTGTTGTGGTCCATCTTGCTGTACTGTGGGGGGCAGCCGCCCTTGCACGGTCGTGAAGGCGTCCTGCACTTCCTCACGTGAAGGCGAATTGCGCTGCATAATGTGTTACACTCCATCTGCAGCAAGAAAGTGGGCGAGACGGTCCGGAAATAGTGTACGCTTTGAGGTTAAATTTACGTTTCTACCAAGCAATATATCTCTGTGGATGATAATCAACTAGTAACGCAATTTCAACGGCACCTAAAATGTTGTAGAATTTCATAGGCTGTTTCTGGCATAAACTGTCTTGTCCCAATTTAATTGTCTGTCTGCAGAAGCCATAATACGTCAAACAATGTTGATATTTCTTTGGGTAAATAAATATCGACAAAGACCTGTTTCATTTTCAATGGAACCATAAAACTTAGTGTTTTACTGATTCTTGAAGTTCTGGCAATTTATTGAGACTAATTTGTAACATTGCTTCTCGACACGAAGGAATATTAAAGATAATCTCATGAAAATGTTGGTGGAGAGATTGATATCTTTGATATAATGAATGAGACTCCTGTGCTGCCTAGATATCCTCGCCAGAACGCGTTAGCAGTGGTACTTAGCTGTCCAATGCTTATGGAAATTGCTATGCTATCGGAAATTTAGGGCATTAAATAAATAGATAGCTACTTTTCTTAAGCGCATGAAAATAGTCGAGAATTGTGAAAAGACAAATACCTGTTTTGGTAGATTATATCGGTATTATACGTGTTCATTAATTTCAAATATCCAGAAACACGCAATTCAAAATACGAACACAACGATGAACCAACAATAATTGAAGAAATTGAAAGAATATTACGAGCAAATTTAATTTTTCTACTCGTTGTGATTTCCCTCGTGCACCCTCGTTCTGTAGTCATGAAAAGAAAACCACTAGTTGTTTCAGTCATATTTATTTGTGTGTCAGGCTACTCTGTGGTTCGTTGTAGTAAATATTGAAAAAAGACTCGAGCGAACCATCTACGGTAATTTCACGGGGGACTGATACTCTTAATTAATTGAGACCACAATGTTCAACCGTAATTAGTTTTCCAATAAAACTTTTCTTGTTATTTTTCGAGGACAGTTGAATAAAAAAAATGCATGTTCAACTAGATAACTAGAGTTGAACTCTTACATAACGAAAATCTAGTACAGTGCCTTCAGGAAACGAAGGACGCAAGTGGAAGTTGACAAATGCCACTCGACTGTTCCTGGGAAGAGAGGTACCGTCTATGTTTGATTTTAAGCTCATTTTCTTATTAAAAACAATATACTTCGTACTACGATAATGCCTTATAGCTGCAGATTCTAGTAATTTGAATAAGAATGAGAAAAAGAAGGTTTAAATTTACCCAGATTAATCTAAAATATTATTAAAAACGAAATATTGTGTATTGCTCAATGTTTATTAATTAGTTTTCAATGTAAGTGTGACAGTTTATTATGAGAGTGTCCATTTTTCAAAAACATTAACTTGTATACTCTTCACGATTCTGGTTAATTTGCAAAGCGTGTTCAGAATGTATCCCTAGGTCGATAACGAAAAGAAAATACTATTTCGTAAAAGAAATGGTGAGAATAATAAAATTGCATAGCAAGTTATTATTGTAGCATGCACTATTTGTATTACAAACATTTGTCATACTCTGGAATCAACATTTGTATCCCTCTGCCGTAGAAATCTGCCGCGTGGGTCAGTGGCAGTGAGAGTAATTTCTTGGAGCGTTAAAGCTGGAAATCGCTGGGGAAATGATCCAGGATGGCTGTGGTGTGCCAGGTAGAGGGTGGCTAGTCGAACACCTCCCAACGCAACTGCTGGAAAAGATCCGTTGCGAGGCGACCCGTATGTGGCCAATTGCTGTCGTGTAGGAAGGGAACAAACGCTTTGAGCATCCTGCGTCGTCTGTTGGGCATGTCCCTTCACAGATGCCTCTCTCGCCTGGGCACAATGGGCTGGCAGAGCAGGTGGTTGTCAACCAACCCAGTCGGTAGACTTCGACACAGCGAGCGGTACAAATCTTTATCTCACGTTGCAACAAGTATCTCAATTCTGTGGTGATTATTACAAGTAGTGCAATATGTCCTGTAACTGCTACAACAAAGATTTTTCATGACATTGCGCTTTATTTTGTTGACGACCTAGGAACACTTACATTTTGGATGCGTCTCTTAGTTAACAGATATTTAATGTATAATCATATCATTTTGTACAATTGTCAACAATAGTTTTATGACATTAGTAAATTATTGTATAAAACACTCTTTTAATAAACGTCCACAGATGTTGATTGCGCAAAGTTAGTGTTTTGTCTTTTTGTAAAACTGAAACACATATCCGCATTAGTGCCATTACACTTAGCCATTTAGCAAGTATGTTGGAAATACATTAAAAAATCAAATACAAGAAAAAATTGGATATTATTATAGATAATAAGCAAATATTTTTTTATTCACGATTGAAATTCAAATATAGTAATTATAAATGTATTACATTTTTATTATTTATTTCTGTAATCCATATCCTAAGTACAAACAGGTACGTAGAAGTAAAAGTACTTAAACACACAAATCAATGTCGCAGCATGCTAATGCTCCCGCTTGAAAAACAAACAGATTCTGGTTGAATGTGCTTCTTGTACTTTAACTTCTTTCGAAATGGCATAAGCCGAAGGCATACAACTCGTAATGAGGAAAAGATAGGAAGTTAGACTTTCTCATGAATGCAAACTGTTTCCAGTCCATTCACAAAGAAGTATCTTCGACAGGCCAGTTCCCAGAACTTCATTAAGACTTTATTAAAATGCTCTGTTCATTTAAACGACACGGAATGTTTTGCCAGTGACGTGTACAGAAGTGTCTCGACCACACAGCAACATGTATCGCTAATAGGGACTTCTGAAAACTGATATCGACTATCGCGAAATCAACTCGTTATTTCAATATTAACGCTCGCTCGGTAGAAGACGGCAAAACCCCGAGCGCGGATTCAGGACATCCATTCAGATGAGCGCGGCAAAGGGGAGCAGCTGAGTGACGAGGGAGGGAGGACAATGCCGCTCGCGATGCAGCGATGCAGAAACGCCGCCTGGCAGTCTGATGTCGGCGCTGAATGTGCAGGTGGTTATACTTCGGGTTTTCTTTCTTTCTTTTCTATCTTTTCTCTTTCTTTCTTGGTTTGTCAATAAAATGGAATATCTCATGGTATTTCGCGTCGTTCTCCGTTGTGCCGCCAGCAGGCGCATGATTGCCAGCACTGTCACGATCATGCGTCTCCTAGCGGACCAACCGAGAACGACGCGAAATACCGTGAGATATTCCATTGTATTGACACCCCCCCGTGCGCCAAGAAAGAAAAACCGAAGTATAGAGGTCTAAAGATATTAGGTCTAATGACAGGAGGTCTCATTTTTAAAGTCTAATGTGAAAAGTTTTATGAAAACAGGCCTAATGAAAATTTGGCCTACGTTTTAAAGATGTCTAATAATATTTGGTGTAATTTTCGAAAATATCCAATAAACGTCGGTCTATCGGACACGAATGTCTTATCTATTATGCTGTAACAGAAATAGGCGACAAAATATGGTTCTCAGATCATTACGTCAGTATGTTATTATTTGAAATGAAATCACAATAGGAATGATACATTTTAATTCAGGAAGTACACAATGCACATAAAATGATAGTGTTAAAATATTCAGTCTAGCTCAAAGACTGAAGGCATACGTCGATATCTCCATAACCTTTATAATTTTGGAAATTTGCTACCATTCGAAAATTCTGAAGTTTTAATTGACATCGTTATAATATAGAATTTTGGTTTTCGGGCGTTTAAAAATGAAGAAATAGAAACTTTACTATTACACCTTTGCATATCTATTAGACTGGTGTTTATTCCTATTTGACCTTATTAATTGAACCTTCTAATTGTAGGCCTCTTTTGATATTAGATCCTCTGCCACGTAGACCTTATGTGGAATAGACGTAGTTCGCAATAGACGTTCTGTTCATTAGACCTAACGAGTATTAGACCTTTTGTCCGTGGACCTAATGACCTGAAACCCCGTTGTGCCACGGCCGCAGGGCGGGGGCAATTCATACAGTAATAGGACGGAATATTTAGACTAGAGTTCTGCTGAAATCTTGTTGAATGTCAGGTGAACTCTTACAGGTAACTAGTCAATAAGATTAGTTGCAACGGATGAATGCTTCATGTCTTCATTGTTGAGATCTTGCTTGGTTTGCCTTCAAAATGTTTTTTTTTTTACAGATGTCGTCGTAATCTCGGGTAACGCGTGCAGATTCATGCATACTGTTGTCTGTTTTCTTCGTTGGTGGTTAAACCAATTAAAATACTTTTAGAAGTAGGCAGGTCGAGCGGTTTTTACGACAGCTCAGCTTCAGAAATCTTCTCTGTTATCTCGATTGAAAAATTGTGTTACTCGTGAAAATTTGTTCGTACAGCAAAAAAAAATTTCAAGACCAGCAATGCATAAATATACTTTTAAATGAACTATGATATTTAAAAGTATATTTATGCATTCAGTGTAAGTAATATATATCAGTACAGATTGACACAATTGCTCAAAGAAATACCCACTTGCCAAAACATAAACGAAGAGTTGATGAGTATAAAGAATGCCATCAAACGAATAGCTAAGGAAGTGCTAGGTGAAAAACAAAAAAAATATATAAAAAAAGATGATTGAAAATTTCCATACAAAAAGCCATTAAAGATAAAGTGAAAGCTTACAATGAATATTTACAAAAGAAATCAATAGAAGCTAAATAACAATACCACAAAATCAGGAATGAAACAAAAGCAATTGTAAGAACAGCACATAGGACATCATGGGATATGTTCATAAACAGAGTGGAACATAATGTCCATGGGAGGCAAGAAATAGCATTCAAACTAATGAAACTTCTAAACAGAGAAGAGAGAGATACTGTAAACCTTAATACAATACCAATATCTGACTGGATAAAACATTATAAAGAATTGTGGTACAATCCAGAAATTGTAGAAATTGCTGATAAGGTGTAGTTGCTAGGGGTAGATTATATAGAATTGATAGAATTAAAGAGAGCTCTTAAAAAAATTAAAAATAGAAAATCTCCAGGTTTAGATGGAATAAATTCTGAAATGATAAAATATGGAGGTGTGCTTTTAAAATTTAGAATGCTTCATCTTTTCAACATGTGCTGGGAAAATTATGAAATACCAGATGAATGGAAAATAGCAAAGATTATTTCGGTATTTAAGAAAGGAGAAAGAGGAAATACATCGAACTATAGAGGTATCAGTTTTCTTAATTCGGCCTACAAGCTGTACAGTAAAAAAGTCAACGAAAGGCTTCGAAATATCTCCGATTCAATTTTAGCAGAAGAACAAGCAGGCTTCCGCAAGGGAAGATATTGCACAGACGACGTTTTTACTTTAAAACAGATAATACAAAAGAGGAGAGAATTTAATTTAGAGACACACCTAGCCTTTGTAGACTTTGAGAAAGCATATGATAGAATCCAAAGAGATAAGCTACGGCATATGTTGAAAAAAAGAGGTTTCCCTAAACATTTGATCCAGGTCTCAAAGAGCCTGTATAATAACACCAGGATCAGAATTGGTGCTCGTAAAGTATTGACTTATGAAATACAGACGAATCAAGGAGTGAAACAAGGATGTAGTAAGTCACCAACTCTATTCAACATCTATATAGACGATATGATTAGAGAATGGAAAAGAGACCGAACACCACCAGGAATTAAAATCGCCCTAAATATATATATATATATATATATATATATATATATATATATATATATATATATATATAATTAACATCCTGCTTTTCGCTGATGATGAAGTAATCATACAGACAGCGAGAATAAATTGCAAATGGCACTACATAGGCTCAGTAAACAAAGTCTAACCTATAACCTGAAAATATCCTTAACAAAAACCAAAACAATGGCATTTTCAGGTATTTATCCAATAAGAACAAAAATAGTTGTAAATGACAAGCCAATAGAACGGGTGTCTCATTTCCAGTATTCCAGGCTGTGACATATCTTACGAAGAAGACCAATATGTTAAGAAAAAGATTAATATATATTAACAAATATGTGGCACAATTAGAAGAACTCGAAAAGAAACGCAATTAAAATTTTACATGGCAGTCCCCACTTTATTATATGGAACGGAATCCTGGACGCTCAAGAACAAGGATCTTAAACAGCTAGAAGCCTCAGAAATGAAATTTCTTAGATCGGTTAAAGGCTGCACTAGAGAAGACAAAATCCGAAATGAAACAATCAGGAACGAACTAGGGATGCAATCAATAACCGAAATGGCGATCCACCATAAAGAAAAATGGAGAGAGCATGTCCTTCGTATGCCACCAGAAAGAATTCCAAAACAAGCAATGGCATATAAACCATATGGCAAAAGAAGTATGGGAAGACCGAGGAAGAGATGGTCAGGCCTAATCCGAGCTAGACAGAAGAAGAAGAAGAATGAACTATGATTAATTTTACATCACGCTAATATCTTGAACATTGATTTTTCATCATAATTCATGCGAATGATTTGAAAGAACTCAGAGAAGAATTTTGCTTTTCAAGAACTAGTGATCATTCTGCATGCCTTTCAGAAGCGAGTCTTAAATGTGCATAAACTAATGTTATTGGAACACTAACACACCTTCCCTACATTAACATTTGGCAGTTGAACCTTCGATCAACTAGAAGCTGACCTTTTTTTAAATTTATTTATTTATAAAGGTCGCATCAACCTAAGTGGTTATTAGCGACCACGTTTACAAAGTAGTAATACAGTATTTCAGTTTACAATAACTAGTATACAAAGTTAAATCATTTTATATACATTGGTTTCTTTTAATAATAATATTATATTTTTAATAGTTTCGGTTGAATTTAGATTATATTTAAAATCATAGGACAGTTTTAAAACTTTTCTTCTGTCGTTAGTGTTTGTACATTCCATGATTAGGTGACGTATACTGTATGGAGAATTGCAGAAGTTGCAGGTGCTTGGTTGTGTTTTCGTTATTAGGTGACTGTGAGTGAGTCTGCTATGTCCAATTCTCAATCTTGTGATAACAGTTTCTAGTCTTCTATCAGTACCACAGGTAGGTTGTAATTCGAAGATTGAGTCTCTGATCTGGTGGAGTTGTGTTGGTTTGGATTTCAACCATTGGTTATTCCAGTTTTCCTTTATATTGCGTTTTATAATTTTGATGATGTCATTGTGGGATGCTGGGTGAGTTGATGCATCAGGGAGAGAAGAAGCTGTTTTTGCAGCAGTGTCCGCAGTTTCATTACCAGAAATGTTGACATGGGAGGGAATCCACACGTATGTTAACGTTTTGCCTGAGGAAATAATTTGCGAGTTCATTGATATTATATCTAAACATATTGGTTCCTTGGTATGTTTGTTCTGGATGGATTCAATGGCGCTTCTTGAGTCAGTAAATATAGTAAAGTGAGAGTTATTTGATTTTAGGATATCTGCCAGGGCAGATCTGATTGCGTAGACTTCACTGTAGAAAACTGAACTCATGTCTGGTAGTTTGATTAGTTTTGTTTCATCTGGATATATGATGGCACATCCGGTTCCAGTTGCACTTTTTGAACCATCTGTGTATATATGGATGCTATTTTCATATCTATTAAGTGTTTCGTAGAATAAAGATCGATATATTATAGGATTTGTTGTTTGCTTGAGGAATTTTGTCAAAGTTGTATCTATTGAGGGTACATGGAGAAGTTCTAGGGGTTCAGGTAATGATTTATATTGATATATTGGTGGAAGATTAGGGATAGTTCTGGATAATATATTATGGATTTGAAGAGATATGGGTTTAGGGTACGATGGTTGTTTATGGAATTTGGTAAAGTATTTATGGTCAAAAATAATTTTATTTATTGGGTTTTTAGGATTTGAGGTTACTTTGAGAGCATAGGAAATACTCAATTTTTCTCTTCTGAAGGATAATGGTTCTTCGTTTGATTCAGCCAGAATGCTACTAATAGGGCTAGTACGAAAAGCTCCAATAGCCATTCTAAGGCAGGAGTTATGAATTGGACTTAAGCTATCCAGTACTTTGTCTTTTGCAGAGGAATAGATGACTGATCCATAATCTATTTTAGATCGTATTAATGAACGGTAAGTATTTATTACTATTATCTTGTTGGCGCCCCAGTTTAGGGAAGAAATCATCTTTATTATATTTACTCGTTTGAGACATTCAGCTTTAAGTAATTTAATATGGGTTTTCCAGGTGAGTTTTTCATCAAAGTAACACCCCAAGATTTTCAGTGTTTGAGCTCTTCTGAGTGGCGTGTTTTCAAGAGTGATTTTGAAATTTTTGGTGGGTTTACGGAGTTTATTAAAAATTGTGTACTGGGATTTGCTTTTTGATAGTTTAAACCCAGATCTATTGGCCCAATTATTTATCTTCTTCAGAGTTTCTTGTATCATTTCTTGAGTTGTATTTAGGTTCTTTCCACTGCAGGTAATGGTGATATCATCTGCATAAAGTAATATTTTAATGGGGGAAGGTATAAGTTGAGTAACTTCGTTAATTGCAATCAGGAAAAGGGTGGTGCTCAATACAGCTCCTTGTGGAATACCGTTTTGGATTGATGTTTCATCTGATAGGCAGCCATTCATTCGAACTCTGATTCGACGGTTGGTCATAAAGTTGGAGATGAAATTGAGAAGTTTTCCATTAATGCCAATATTTTTAGTATTGTAAGTATTCGTTCTTTCCATGTCATATCGTATGCTTTTTCTATGTCGAGGCAAACTGCTACAAGGTGTTGTTTAGTAATAAAAGCATTACAGATTTCATTATGAATATTACACAGGTGGTCTGTTGTAGATCGGTGTTTTAAGAATGCACTTTGATGGGGAGAGATAAAGTTAATTTTTTCCAGATGCCACACCAATCTTTTGTTTATGAGTTTTTCCATTATTTTGCACATAGTAGAAGTAAGTGCAATTGGACGATAGTTTTCTGATTTTCTATTGTCCTTACCTGGCTTTGGGATTGGTATAACAATGGCTGTTTGCCATATTTTTGGAAAAGAACTATACTTCCATATTTCATTGATAAGTGATGTTAGGTACTTTATTCCGTTGTCAGGGAGTTGTTTCAAAAATATATTAAAGATGTTGTCAGGTCCAGCTGCAGAATTTTTTGATGACATAAGTACCCTTTTTATTTCTTGGTGTTTAAAAGGGTTATCCAATGAAGTATTTATATTGCTACTGGGTTCATTTGATTCGACTTTAGTTGGTGTAGTATGAGATTTAATATCAAGGAAATCATTGCTATAATTGTTATCTGAAGAGTTTTTTGAGAAGACTGAGGCCAGTTCATTAGCGATTTCAGTTGGATCAGTTATGATTTTATCCTCTTTCGTAATTATGGATTTAGGGTAGGGAGGTTTATAAATACCTCTCATTCTTCTTATTTTATCCCATACTTCTTTTGAGGAAGTGTGTTGAGACATACTAGAAATGTAATTAATCCAGGACGATCTTCTTTGCTCTTTGAGAGTTTTACGTGTGATGGCTCTTAATCTTTTGAATTCAAGTTCATTGGTAGTATTTGGATGACGTTTGTATCTATTGAAAGCATTTTTGGATGCATTGAGTGCATTTTGACATTGTTCATTCCACCATGGTGTATGTCTTTTGGGTTGGTTACCAGATGATTTGGGTATTGAAAGGTTTGCAGCGTTGATAATAATATTTACAAAATTAGACACTTTTTTGTCAATGGTGGTATTCACTTGCTCTGATGTCCATGAATTTTCATTTAAAGTATTATAAATTATCTTACGGTACTTATCCCAGTCTGCTTGGTAGAATTTCCATTTTGGCTCAACATGAATTTGCTGAGAGATAGCTTTGGGAAATGTTATATTGATTGGGATATGGTCACTGCCATATGAGTCATTAAGGGTTGTCCAGTCTGTTGTATGAGCAATGCTAACACTACAGAGGGATAGATCAATGGCAGAGAAAGTTTTTGAACTGTTGTTTATATGAGTTACATTGCCAGTGTTTAACAGAACTATGCTGGGGTCTTCTAGAATTTTTTCTATTTTTTTCCCTCTTCTACAAAGTTTGTGAGAGCCCCATGAGAGGCTATGGGCATTTAAATCACCAACTATGATAAAAGGTAAAGGAAGTTGGTTGATAAGCTCAATTATTTCTTGAGTTTGAAAATCATAACTGTTTGAGAGATATAAATTACATATAGTTAAGTAGCCAAGTGATAGTAACACCTTTGTTGCCACTGCTTCTAGATTAGTTTGGAGTTGAATCTCTTCATAGAAGATACTATTATGTATGTATGTGGTTACTCCCCCACAAGCATAATTGTTGTTTATTCTGTTTTTGAAAACATGGTTGTATTGGTTTATTTTAGCACAGTGGTTATTTTTGAAATTAGTTTCTTGGAGGCAGATAACAGAAGGGTTAAAATCTGCAATTATTAGTTTTAAGTATTCTAATTGTGAATAATAACTATTAATATTCCATTGAATAATGTTCTCTCCCATTAAATTAGTTTTTATTATTATAATTGCATGAGATATAACCATTATCCAACTGTGACAATCTTTGTTTATGAAAATTAAATATCCATAATAAAAGTTTCTTCACTTTCACTGCAGATTGATGATGAGTCTTGGTGAACATTTGTGGTAGTATTGGATAGTTTTTTTGTTATTCTGGTGATTCTATTTTTAATGCTACGTTCATTAAGGTGTGGGTAGATTTCACGTAAACATTCTATTATTTTAGGTATGTTTTCATGGTATTCTAGTGCAATTTCTTCTACATTAGGGTTACCTTTTGTTTTCTCAAGGAAACTTTTCAGTTGTATATAGTTTAGTACATATGGGTTGTTAGTAGATGATAGGATTTCTTTGATAGGTTGTAGATGAGCTTCAAGATTATTTTCAGTTTTATCAGATGTGTCTTCTATCTTCTGCTTTTTGGTAGTGGGATGTTTTATTGTATTGTCATTGTTTCCTTTTTGGGCATTTGATTCTTTTTTTGTATCTTTATCATTGTTTATGGATGAAGTCCTACTTGATTTTGAATTAGTAGTTGAGAGAGCACGTTTAGAGATTGGGAGTGGAGGAAAGGATGTTTCTGGGGTATTGTGGGAGTACATAGTTTCAGGTTGATTTGTGGTAGGATCGTTCTTGACTGGGGAAAGTTCTTGAGCTTGAAGGTTCTTGGTGTTTTGATCATTTTGTGTAATTTGTTGAGATACTGTTACTTCATTTATGACTAATGGGTTTTCGCTACAGTGTTTGGCGAGGTGGCCTTGCTTCTTGCAGATAAAGCAAGCTACGTTATCTGCGGATGGATAAATCCAGTATTTCGTATTTTCGAATTCAATGCTCATGGATTCTGGAATTTTATTTACATCATTTGGGTTAATATAAACTTGTCTACGGAAACTTAAAATATGTGCAAAACCAGGTGCGGAAATTCCAGCTCTGAGGAATGTAATCGGTGATTCAAGTTTAATTTGAAGTTTTTCCAATTCTCTTTCTATGATTACGTGTGGGATCACAGGACATACGTTCGATAGAATAATTCTTTTGTGTTGAGATATTAATGGTCTGATCTCAAGTTTTTTGTCATTTATTTGTATAGATAAGTGGTTTTCAGTAATACTTTTAGTAATGTCTTTTGTTGCTAGGAACATACATATTCGATTTTGTGAAATTCTTGATACAAATCTAATGTTAGATGGATTTATCAGTAGTCCGACAGCATTAATATAATCATTAATAGGAACTCCTTCAATTGCATCTATTACGATAGCTTGTTCTTTGGTTGGGAAAATGTCTTTCTTAGCTGCTGATACGTAACTTTGATTACCTGTTGATGGGGTCGTCATTTTGAGGTTATGTTGAGATGACTCCTGTACTCAGAAGTCGCCTCACACGATCTCAGGATGTACTGGTTCTTGAGAAGGATTGTTGGTGCGAAACACTTTTGATTTTACCTATTTCACAGTTTAAACACACTTTTTTCACAGACGAAATAAGAACGAAACTGGTTGCAGACGAGAGCACTCGCGGCATCCATGCACCTTCGACGACGTCCGGTCGATCTCTGGAAGCTGACCTTTGTAGCTAACAAGGGCGAGGCATTTCTGAGACACAGTTACGATAAGACAAATTTGTGTAAACTGCAATTGGGTGTAACCCGGTGGCAGCTAATTACAAAAACATAAAAAATACAGTCTCTCAGTAACATATAACACTAATACTAATAATAACTAGTGGTGCTACAGAATGGCACAGACTTTCCCATATTAGTTTTCTATTTCCTTTGGTCTCGGCAAGCAATTCGGACTTGCCACATACTCTTGCTAGTTGCCAAATATCGCCGCCCAAATTACATCTTTTCGACATTTTCTTAATTTTTCGGTTTTCAAATGAGAGAACGGAAATATTAATTTTAGAACATTAACGAACAGTAAAACTTTGTCCTAAATGGCAATTTTCTTTGAATAATTTGGAGCCATTTTTAAGAAAATGGCGTTTAAGCACTACAAAAAATGCAAACTTTGAAGCTCTTTTTCATAGAAAATTTTTGAGTTTTCGAAAAAACGTCATTTGAAGTCATTTCAAGCACTTTAAATTACAAATACAATAGTATTTACGAAAAATAGGGGATTTTTTCGTTATTTAGCAGCTGGTTTTATTCACTTTTTCGTTATCAAGGCCCGACAACTAATTTTTTTCTGCCGAAAATTCCCCGTTTTTTCGCGCAGCATTACATAACTTTCCCTATACTAGTATATTACTCCGTGTATACGGACTAATACGTACATACGTACGTACATACGGAGTATATAAAGTAATAATTAGGTAATATATGTAACAAATTATATAATACTTATAGTAATAATAATGGTAAAACAATAAAAATAATGCTAAAATAATGATAATAGTATAAATGCCGACTGTTTCATAAAACATTAAATTACACTAAGAAAAAAACTTCTATAGACTTACTCCGCACTGAATGTTTATACAATTAGGATCATTGTAGTTTAAGATAGTTGATATATTAGGTAATGTAACCCTGTCTAAACCAAAAAATAAATTGTGAACCTATTATCTGTGAATTACAGTGGAAACTACCAATATAATTTTCTATTCCCGCCAACCTCTGTCGGCATACTGATTCAAACAGAAGTCTCCTGACTATGAATAAAGTAAAATATACTTAATCATTAAACACATTTTATAAAACTTGGTTGTGAATTGCACTACTTTTTGCCCCAACAATAAACGACAGATTGTGGCAAATTGTCAAAAAAATTAAATCAATCATCTCCCACACTTTAAAAAATACTGAAAACCACTGAGTAATTTCTCGTATTCACAATACCGAATTCATATTTAAAACGTGTGATGGGTCATTGAATAGAAGAATTGAATTAATTTCATGTATAAAAATTTATGTATTATAATTAATGTGATTAATAATTTGAAAAATTAACGAACTGAAACCACTGCATGGCATTGCGAATATGAATGATGAACCAATCGTTTTATTGCGTCACGGCTCATTACAAACATTCAAACATTTTAAAATTCAATCAACGGAAAAATGCTGTCTACATTTCTAAAAGCTGAACTCTATACCAGCTTTACTCGAAAAGGTAAAGTTGTCCAGAAGTTATCCTGAACAATATTTACGTAGGAAGTTACATTTAAGATCAGAGAAAGTTGTTCGGGCAGTTTTTTTCCCCAGAAAAATTCGTTTTGTTGCTGATGAGGTGAAAGGATTTTTATTGCTTCTACATGTAGTAAATCACTTTCTATAATAGAAGTATAGTCAAAATTTACGTTTTGTCTCCTTAATGCCGAAAAGGAGGTTTTTTGTAACATTCGTCCGTCCTTGATGTCTTCCGGGCTGATGGGCCGTGATTCAATTGGCTTGGAACTGCCAAACGTTTCGCCCATGACTGCGGTGGGCATCTTCAATGGCGAGGTCTCGGGCGAAGTGTCCGGGACAGCGGCTTACTGGCGTCTGACATCTATCGCCGCCAAAAGTACATTTTCTTGATATTTTATTAATTTTTCGGTTCTCTAACAACGGAACAAAAATATTACTTTAATAATATTAAAGAACAGTAAAACCTCGTCCGAAATGTCAATTTTCTTTCAAAAAATTGGAGCAGTTTTTGAGAAAATGGCGTTTAAGTGCTACTAAAAATGCAAAATGTGAAGCTCTTTTTCACAGAAAATATTTGGATTTTCGAAAAACTTCCTTTAATGTCATTTGAAGCATATACACTCACAAATACAATAGTGTTTACAGATTGCTGAAAATGTGCATATTAACGGCTTTATATATAACACATATACACGCACATTAGGCGCCGGTAAGTTGCAGTTAGGGCAGAGAATGGGGAATTACCGAAAATCGACCTCTCAGCAATGAGATTAGTAAACTAACTAGTGCGAGAAATACTGTTCCATTGTGTAGTACCACTAGTTACTTTCCCGTATACGTACGTAAACACCGAGTGATATAGTATAGGGAAAGTTATAAAATGCTGCGCGAAAAAATGGCCAATTTTCGTCGGAAAAAAATTAATTGCCGGGCCGTGAAAACGAAGAAGTGGATAAAGCAAGTTGCTAAATTAAGAAAAAAAATCCCCTAACACGTGGTGTAGCCAGAAATCCTGTTTTCTATGTCCTTGATACCGAAAAAACAATTGAGAGGAAAACGTCCGTCTGTCCGTCTGTGAACACTGCTAGCGCCTAAACCATACGTACGATTTCTTGCAAAATGGATATTCCCCGGTCTATCTGGTTTTAGTCAAAGCTTTGAAATTTTGATAAAAATTCTTCAAAATTTCGGGATACTTTATATGAAGTCCCCAGACGATTTTCAAAATTTTCTCAAAAACGGCTCCAAATTTTTTCTTTAAATTTCTTGTATGAATAGAGTAAAATACACTTATTAACATGGATTAGGTACGATTTTTACAAATAACTCTGAATTTTCGGAAATTGTGAAAGTTTGAATTTTTTTCGGCGTCTTTCTCCAACTCCAAAATTGAAGGTAGAGATTTTTTCTTCAAATAAAATTTGTTCTGCATACTGAGTTCTTTCATAAAGGTCAGGTAAATGTTTTTCAAATTTTTCGTAGTTTTCGTGCAATATTGCATGCAATATGTGCAATTTAAAAAAAAAATACAAAAACAAGATTTTCTCAAAAACAGCTCCAATTTTTTTTCTTTAAACTTTTGGTAGGGATAGTGGTAAATGGACTCTACCAGATGACATAAAAGCCATATGCTCTATAGGTTGTTTTTTTCAAAAATTATAAAAATGTAAATTTTTTCACACGTTTCTCACATCGATAATATTTACATTAGCGGCGATTTTTTCACATTATTATATTTACGAGTATATGTGCTTTAAATAATGTTAAGTAAAGTTTATCGAAAACACAACCGTTTTCTGTAAAAAGTGGCTCAAAATTCCGCATTTTCAGAAACGCTGAAACGCCATTTTCTCATATATGTCTGCAAATTTTTTCTTGAAACTTTTGTAACGGATAGTGCAAATTACACTCTTTAGTATAGCGTATAGTTTATTTTGAGTTATTTTTCTTTGTTTTTTCAAAAATTAAATAATTTTAATTTTTTTGAATGGTCTCTCACATCTTCAATATGCACATTACCAGCAGTTTATAAATATTATTATTTTTCTGAGTGTAAGTGCTTCAAATAACTTCAAATAAAATATTTTGAAACCTCAAAACTTTTCTGTGAAAATGAGGTTCAAATTTCGCATTTTTAGTAGCGCTAAAACGCCATTTTCTCTTCAATGGCACATAATTTTTAAAAGAAAATTGCCATTTATGACTAAGTTTTTGTGTTCTTTAATATTCTAAAATTAATGTTTCCATTCTACCAATAGGAAACCGAAACATTAAAAAAATGACAAAAAAATGTACTTTCGGCGGTGATAGATGACAGCTGGCAAGAAAGAGTTTGTGGCAATTCCGAATAGCTAGCGAAGACCGTATAAAATAGAAATCTAATACGGGAAAGTCTGTGCCATTCTGTAGCACCAGTAGTTTTTATTCTCGAATGCCATCAAACACTGGATCCCGTAGGCTGGTGTAATCTCTCTTCCAAACAGTATGCATCAGGAGACAACATCACTTTTATAGTTATTTGAAGCAGCAATAATCATGCTTAGTTCGAAATACTTGCAAAAATTATTTCATCCAGGGTAAATAAACAGAAATTTATGATATTACTTGATTTAAAATATTTCATTGTGTTGAACCGCAATAATTAGTTATAATTTATAATTATAACTAAACACGTTGAATGATTATGGATAGAAATTTGGAATTTCTTCATTTTATGCTCATGATAGAAGAATTCTTTATTTAGTGGACAACACAGCTCCTACACGACACGAGGGAAAAAACTATAGTTAAAGCATATGTAAACAATGTTGAGAGATTGGCTAAATATAAAATATTGGAAAAGTGATTGATACCGTTTTCTTATCTTGCATTGGAGAGCATTAGTTGCCTAAAACTTGGACACAGAAGTGACATATCTAGACATATTGGTTACGTATTTACAGACCCAAGATTCCACTAATTTTAGTCTGATAGGGTAACAGAAATATGAAAAAGTAATAATGTTTTCCATTTTGCATTTGACATTTTTAAGTATTGACAGCGGATATTGTCAAAGAAGGAATTCTCTCCAAATTGCGTGAAAATGAAGCTATCGACAGTTCTCAGTACATCTGGTTTGTCAAAGTTCTAATTATGATGTTCAACGAGTTCCAGTTTAAGTGATAGTCTCAAAGTCTCTGTGGAAACCATAGTGATCGATTTCTGAATAAACAAACAAAAAAACACACAAACGGGAAAACCTGTGTAACACACAGAAATCGAAATGAAATTATACAGAGGTAATGCAGGAAACGGTTAGTCACGACATAAGCAAGTGCATTCGATTCGAGCATAATCTCTGGTGGAAGGAACAAATGAGTATTGATGTGACGCAGTGAATAGTAGTAAGATAAGCTGACGATTCTTTAAAATGTCGTGTGTTAGTTATCCACACAACAAGGTTTTGAAAAGATTTGATAATAATAATATTTTTAAAATTTGGTTTACAACACCCCTGCTGACTTATGGTGCATATAAGTGCACTTTTTCCCTTAATACGTCACACACAGTTTTTAACTTTTTTGAAGTTAAATAAAAACATTTAATATTAAAGTTCTTTCTATTTAAGTCTTACTCTATCCTTTAAAATTCGTCACAAGACTGACCTCGTTATTCTTTCCAAAATGTATTTGATTTTAATTATGTTGCTCTAATTTCTGATACACAAATAAAAATAGAGCGGAGAATATATTATATATTCTGCTTTATTTAACGTGTAACTGTCTGGTTGTCTCGGTTTTTTGCTTTTTGTACACCCACACTTTCAAACACAGGTCATGCAAGGGAACATTGAATATTAATAATCTCTGGACCACGTACATTTCGAACTCAGCTTGCTGTGGACGTTATTAAGTTTAAATTGTTAAGAAAACTGAGGATCAACTTATCCTAAATCAGAATTAACTCATAAGTGTTTCCTAACCAAACTCACCTCCTTACACCCGAAGCCCTTCCTCCCAGCAAGAGCTGAAATCGTAGCGCGCCGCTGGTGTCTGCAGTCTGCCTTAGAAGTGCCGCACTTTCCTCGTCTGTCGAGCTGTAACTGAGAAGTTTCTTTGTCTCTTCAATTGCATTCATCCCCCTCTTACCGTCAGCCCTTTTCTCGAAATCGTTGGTTTTATAACACCTCCCTGAATTCACATAGCGTATTTTTCTTGGACATACTAGGTAACATCCCGACTTCTGTTAATTGATCGTAACTTTCGAGTATTCAACGTACCAGAGTCTCTTTGACTCTATCAAAATTTATTCAGAGCATTGGAAAGTTAAGAGAATAATATTGCATTGCATTGGAAAGTTAAGAAAATAGAAAAATAGAGAATTTGTGACAAACCTTTATTGATATACTACATGCCTTCGGTTCTCAATGGCCTTATTTGTTTCAAATTAAAATGTTTATCGAAAGAGCTAAGTCGTGAAATTATATTTTCCTGTTTATTACGAATGGCATCAATCTGTTGACAATATTTTATGAACAAAATGAATTATTTACAGCCAGAACCATCCTGCTGGTATTCGCAGAGTATGTAGTGAACATCTTCCTGTTAGTGCTTGATTTTCTACGTCCATTATCGTTGCTACTGACTGCTGGCAACCAAGGCTGTCATCGCGGCCACCTACAAATTCTGACACACTCCTCTTGACAGCCCGCTTTGATCTTTTATTTACCAGCCGTCCTCAAAAAAATTACGTTTATAATTTTGGCTGTCAATCAGCGCTTTAACGCGCGACATCCGGTGCTTAAAAGTACTTTTGAAATCCAAGGAATACCAAACAAGTCGGAAGAAAATTCCACAAACGAAATGAGTACAAAGGCCTTGTTGTCGCCGTGAGTTGCTAATTTTTCGAGGAAATGGTCTCTTGCTGTTTTACGGCTAATGGTGATTCATCTAAAGAACAGAATGAAAGGTTACGATGTGTGAGCATTTTAGATCGGCAACCAGACCCTGAAGAATACCCAGCCAATCTTCTTAAACCAAAAACAAAATGGTTTTCAATTCTTAATGGAAATCTCTCTTCTGCTGGAAATCTCTGTTCTGATAGCTCATTTTTATATAAATGACTATTCTTTTCAAATAATATTTATTTTGACTAATTCAATCACATTACATAATATCAGTGTGCCTTTTAAACTGTGACAAAATTGAGTTTGCACTCTTACGTGCCAGAAACAATAGAAATTACAAATCAACAACGTTTTAACATGTCATAACTACGATAGTCACTTTTTCGTTGCCATGCTATTGAAGCGACACACACCAGCATATAATTTTTGACACTGTAATTCAATGGTAACAGCACCTCATTAAAAATAATTTCATTTAAAGGATTGGTTTCCAACAGACCCAAAACGGCGTTCGATGGGTACTGCGTCTGGCTTGTTTACGTCACTCAAAATGCGTGCCACATGTAACGCTCCAGTCGGATTGTTGCTGCTACTATTTTTGTGAGCGCAGTTCGCCAGTCGTTTGCGCCATTCCAACGCGATATCGTTTGGTCTTACTAATGCGATATTATTATGTCTTACTAATGCGTTCCCTTCTTTTATTACGCAACGTTTGATTTCGTACATAAAGCCAGCTTTTTCTGGAGAGATAGAATTTAATTCTTTATCAGTGAATATGAATATTCCATACAGTGAGCTAGTTTTTGAGAAGCATGTGAATGTAAACTAATGGTGCTAAAACAGTGCATAATTTCTACTCCGTATTTTCACCCAAAATTACGCGAAAAGTACCAATTTTCTAAAAATTGTAAATGACCTTATTTCAAAATCTCTCTTTAAGGAACAGATTTCATTAAAGGAAGAAATCTAAATCTTTAATATTGTAGCTATTGGAAGACTACGATAAAAATTTGAACTTTTCCAATTTTTGAAAAATCAGAGTTTTCAACGAAGATGTGACTAGAACCATTTTCTTAAACGTCATTCACACAATCCTATAACAAAATTTAATAAAAAACAATGGAGCCATTCTTTGAAAAAATGTGGAAAATGTCCCAGGGCTTCATGTAAAGTACCCCCCCCAAAAAAAAACAATAGCTCGAAATCAGCCAGTACGATCAGGGAATATCAATTTGGGAGAAAATCGGCTTGAGCCGCTGGCATTGTTGACAGACGAACGAACAGACGTTTTGCTGTCATTCGGTTTTTCGGTATCAATGACGCACAAAACATAGAATCTGGCTTCACCAACTGATAGAGGAGGTTTTTGTTCGAAATTTAACAATTGCATTTATCCACTTTTTCGTTACCAGGGCCCTATAATGAGTTTTTATGCCGAAAACTCGCGCTTTTTTCGCGCGGCATTACAAAACTTTCTCTCTACTCCGTAGGGAGTCAGAACGAAATTTTTCCGTGTCGACAGAACGCCTTTAGAATTTCGTCTTTAACATGGTTCTATTTACAACCCCTTTTAAAGGTGCCGTGTCTCACATTTCCCAGGGTGCACAGAATAAAATTCGCCTCTATAACCAATCGTATCGGCGGCGCAGGAAACACAACCCGGATTGCTACTGGGCGACCTCTGCGCTAAATGGACTCCCATACCATCTCCTTCCCGCCTTGTCCCCGTCCCACCTCATACCACACCATCCCGCCCCGTTCCGTCCCGTCCCGTCCCGTCCCGCCCCGCCCCGCCCCGCCCCGCCCCGCCCCGCCCCGCCCCGTCCCGCCCCGCCCCGCCCCGCCCCGCCCCGCCCCGCCCGCCACACCCCTTCCTGCCCCGTCCCGTCCCGTCCTTCCCCATCCCTCACCCCGTTCCGCCCCGCCCCGCCCTGTCCTACCCCATCTCGCCCCACCCCGACCCGTCCTACCCCATCCCGCCCCATCTCATGCCATCCCGCCCCATCCCGCGCCGCCCCACCCCTCCCCTCCCCTTCCCGCCCTGTCCCGTCCCGTCCTTCCCCTTCCCGCCCCGTCCTACCCCATCCCGCCCCGCCCCATCTTGTTCCGTCCCGCCCCTTCCTTATCCCACCCCTCCCCTCCCCTTCCCACTCGCTCCGCCCGCCTCGTCCGCGCTTTCGTTTGCCCACGAAATCTCAGGCGGAAGCCTCCCTCCACTCCCCTCCCCCTCCCCTTCCACTGCCTCTGCCTTCGCCGCTGCCGCCGATATCGTGTTGACGCAGCCCCGGCGCTACTCGCTTTCCAATCCAGAAACAGCACTTCTCCCCCGTGGGAGGCGGAGGCGGAGGCAGTGGCGAAGGCGGAGGCGGAGGCGGAGGCGGAGGCGGAGGCGGAGGCGGAGGCGCGAGCGCGGGGCTGGAGAATGGGCCGCGCCCACTCAGAGACAATCCGGATTTCGGCCGTCATTGGCTGAACGTGGAAAATCAAGGCTCAATTTTATCCATCATTCATACGTAGGCTGTAGGCCTACTGAACTGCGCCCTCATTTATTTAGTTGTCAATAGGCTCGTAATAAACCTAAATTTGTTTTGTCTAATAAAAAAAATTATATATCTCCTGCAGATTTTGTGTCTAATTCAAATTACAAAATACAACCAAAATATGATTGAGTTACGTAACCTGATAAAAAATATTAGAGAAACTTCCACAATGTGTCGGAGAAAATTGCGATGAAATTATTTATATTACCACCAATTTAAATTCAACTCAAATTGGTCCGGATTTTTTGTATCTTCAAAACAATGCTACATATTAAACAGCGTGTAAAAAAAGTAGCTCCTTTGTAGACAAAAATATTGAATAGACCAATTTTCATGTCTTCAACTTGACTTAGTTAAAAACACACCTTTTGCACTTAGTAAATTACATTAAGAGATTATTCTTAATCTTTGTCCTTAGGGGTTAATGATATGCAGTTGTTAGTGGATGTTGCTATTTATTATCATGTTAACTTAAATTACAATTTGCCATAGCACAGCGTTTCAGGTGCATCCTATGTTAGTTTCACTTGCGTACAACATCTATATAACAGTTAAAAGGTTAGATACACTGTCATAATAGTCAAGCGCATTCTATAATATTCATTAAAAGGTCAGAAAATAGAGTAGTTTAATTTTCATGAAGGGGATTGAAATTAAAAATTAACACAGGAAATCTCTCTCGGATATTATGAAACCCTGACATAAAGAAAATAAAACTCCTTTGATTAAACGCTCTTGCTAATATTTGAACTCTTTGCCAAATGACATTTAAGCTCTGTTGGCAGCGAGTGTTAACGTTTGCTTCATTAGTTCTCCTGCAGATGCCTCTGGCCACGCGCTCACCGCAGTGTTGCCAGACATACTAGGATCCTGGTATTGTACCAGGATTTTATTGAAGATACCATGTACCAGGTTGGAGTCATCCTGGTACGTTTAAATACCAGGATTTTAAGTCTACGGTAATTGATGATGCGCAATTTAAGATGCGTATAATATTTTTTATACAATAATTTAAAACTAACACCAATATTACAAATAACTATGATATTGGGGAAAACACTGTCGTAAAAAAATTAAGACCTAATATGGTCTTTTCGTGGCACACGCTGCAGTGAAAAGAATAGAACGTCTCAGCCTTCCATTGAGTTTATCGATATAAAATGTATCGATATCGAGTGAAGTTCAACGAAATTCCAATGCGCCTTAAAACCTACACTTAGATTTATTTAGGATCCCTTGACGGATGATGAGCTGTTACAGTGTCATCAGTCGGGAGCTTAAACGATCCTAAGGTCACTGTAAATGAATCGAAGTATAATAGAATTATAAATTTATAATCTGTATAATTCCAGAATTGAAGTCAATTGTCATGGCTACCAGGAATTTGAGTGAAAGTACCATGATTTTTGAGGGTCTGTATAGGGGTATACATTGAATCATCTGGCAACGCTGGCTCATCCGGCACTTTCAGAAGCAGCGCCATCTCCCGTGCTGACGTCGCCCCATTTCGCCGCTTCATCAGGCGAGACCCTCTGCTCCCCCCCCCCCCGATTGTGATACCGCGTCTGCCTCATGCGCTGTCTCATCTCCTCCGCGTAACGAGGGCCTGCGGTCCCGGTGCGTTTTCGCCACCAAACGAGGACGCGCACTACCTCAGCAGCCGGTCTCTGCTAGAAGAGGCACTGCGCCACAAAACAGGGCTGCCAGATGGCGGAAGTATTTTTTTCGCTGTGGGGAAAGAATGGGAATCATAAAGGAACGGGAAAATGTATGGGGAATTTTTGGAGAAATTATTTTCATCGGGAGTCGAAAAAGAAATGTTTTCTCAATTATTGTGAATAAAAAAGAAACAATAGACATTATTGTCTCTCATTTTTATGTATCAAGAAGAGAACAATAAAGGGCAGACATAGACAAAGAAAAGTATGAGAAAAACAAGGTAGTTCTCAACTTGGAGTAGCGCAAAAGACGATGATTGGTTGATTTGAAGCATCTGAATGTAATGGGACAGCCACTGGATTCGGCAGGGACAGCTCTTGTCGTTGGTCCATAATTGGGAGAATATTTTTGTTTCAATTTTTTTTAATTGAGAAATTTTGTTTAATTCGAGAGGTTATTTGGGGAAACGTCGTAGAAGTGATGGGGAAAAGAGCTCGCAACACATTGGCAACCCTGGCACAATGCGACGTCTGAACCAGCACTGCTCTTCGGCAGAAATTTGTAGTTTGGGCGTTCATTTCCTTGTAAGTCGGCAGTATTAATGTAGTCATATTTAACAAATTATATGCTGAAAGTTAAATGCAATGAAACTTAAATATCTCGATTCAGAACGGAAAAGATAAAGACCTAGTTTTGGAAAAATTCTACTTGCGGTAGATCAAATAACCAAACATCTAACAATGTTATTGAGAAGGTAGAGAGGAATTAAATATTTTGAGATTTAAAGATATTAAGTTATTATTGAGTTTCAGAATATTAAATTTTTTTACGCATTTCATTTGAGATAAATATTGTCTCTTGAATTTGGTAATAAAAGAAGGAAATTCGTATCATGTTTCTATACAATTAGAGACTATACTGATCGTCAAAAAGAAAAATAATGGTTATTGTAACAAATCAATGATAAATAATGAATTAGTTTACGTTTGTATTGTATTGTATACATTTTTAAAAATATTTAATACGCCTGTAACAAGTAATATACTTCAGCTTCCGGGTCAATGACCCCCATATCGATCAGGTTTTTGTCCAGTTTGCCTGATCCTTTGAGCAAATTCTGAGATGGCCCTTTGTTTTGCTTCTGGACGTAAATTTAGCTTCACTGTGCGCCGCACGTTTTGTTGAGCACTCATTTTGCTTGTAGTTCATTTACAGTTGAAATTGATTATCTATAACTCGGGAACAAACATTTTTCAAATATTTTTATTTTTCTAAAATAATTATTATTTTCTAAATTCTTGTTTCTAGTTTTTCTTTTTTTTTCTTTTTTCTTTTTTTATTCTGGGCCTCAAGAAAATGTGCGCTGATAAATCTCTTTCCCCACACGTCATATACAGTTTTTACTGTTTTTTCGACAAATAAATAAATAAACAAACAATATTTAGTGAGGACTTGTTTATGAAACCTTTTCTTACGGAGCTTCAAGAAACGGTGGAAACTTTGTCGAGCATAGAGAGATACATGTTTCATATTCTCAGAATTTCACATTTTGTTAGTTCGTACTTGAGCCTTACTCTCAGTACTATTAGATAGTTTTAGCCGCACATTTATCGATAACGCGATAAAATTTGGAACAACATCGTATCGTACACGCATCGCAACTCGATAAACCCCACGCGGTTACGTGAAATATCGGACTTTGATATCTTCAAAACGATATTAGAGTTTGTGCACACAGGTTCTGAACTGACTGCTTTTAGAATACGCTGTTCAGTTTCATTCTGTACAAAAGTCGGACCTCCTTCATTTTAAAAGGGAAAATTTAGTACCTGGCTAAATTAATAAGAGCACTTCATAGTTTTTTTACAATACAGATACATTGAAGAATTTTGACGATTAACATTAAGTATTTGTAATAATTGTTAGTTTGTCTATTATTTCCTTAAATATAACAGTGACAGGTCTTTTACTTTCGTATCCAGTTCAGCAGATACGTTCGTCTAGCGTGCTGCGAGATTTCAGTGCAATTTTTGTTATTATTTAAGGTCGTATCAACATCTAGGTCACTAGCCACCACTATTGGATTTAAACGTTATGAGGATGAAACGATATGGTAATGATAGGGGGTGAAAGGACGAACACAAATACAACGATGTCCGAGGCGGGATGCGAACCAACGACTCTTGGGTCCGAGATCCCTAGGGCATTATTGCTTTAGCAATCTCGGCCACCGGGCCGGCTCAGTGAATTTTGTCCGACACTGCGATCACAAGAAAGGGTAATACAGTTGGTTGTGAATCTTGTTTTCTACCCAGCATTCGCATCTACTAGTGTTCAAAATACTTGATAGTTTTATATTTTATAATAGATTATAATATCCCAAATACTTTCGGAATTTACATAGCGTAGAGGTTATCGCTTCTAATTTGAAATATTACAGCAATTTTGTTTTCTTTATTTTTTTCTCTAATGAAGCAAATTATGTTTACAAGAACGACAATAGTCTGAATTTTAGTATAACCTCTGAAATTTGATAATTTCAAAAGGTAATGAAAATTCACAACCAACTACATTATTATTAATAGAAATTTTGTCTTCATTAAATTGTTCTTCAAAATTAGATCTTTAATGCCACTTAAAATTTTTGAAAATATGAGTAGTTTTCTCATCATTTTCAGAGAAATGTAAACAATTTAATGTTTAAATACATGAACAATATTTCTAAAAAAAATTCTTCAAGCGTTTTTTTAAAATTTTTTGTTAGAGTTGAGCAACGTTCCCATAATATGACGTACATTAGATGTGACTTTCATTAAAACCACAGAAACGTGGACAATTGAAAAAGTTACACTTTATGATTCGAGAGTTTTGGTATGTTTTTGCGGGCTGGAATCATTTTCGCGGGTTAAACGAGTACAATAATATTACGTAATCGTTAAAAATAATACAAGAAATGATGTGCTCTTGTGCCACCACAAGTTCTTAAATAAGTTTCGTGGTATCCAAATTTCATTTCCGTTTAGACGCAAAGTAAGTTAAATTTGATGCATTAAGTCAATGAATAATCTATTCTTTTGTTTGAAAAACAACTTGGAACTTCTACCAAGGATGAATCACGAAATCAAAAATTAACCTCAACAAAAGATAAAAACGTAAATGAATTTGTAGGTCTGGTAAAGGTTAACCTCAATACACGTACGAAACGCTATATTATTACCTTTGTCAGTGAAACTAGTGGTGCTATAACTGCACATGTTTACCGTATTATTGGAAACAGCTACGTAGGATTGAAATATTACACTGTCTGCTCTACTAACATCTTAGCTATTATTTGAAAATGTCAAATTCAAACAAGAAGCAAACAACTCACTGTCTCCATCGCAGTGTTGTCAAAACTATGTGAATTCTACCACTACATAAAAATATAATACAAATATTTTGTAAACTTGGAAATAAAAACCTATACCATACAGCTATATCAAGTCACAACAATGACGTGTAATCCACAGGAATTCGCGACAGCTGAACGGAATTCAATTCTTGCATTCCCTGCATTGTCGATATTCCATTAAAGAGCTAGCAATTTTTATTTTCAATATTTGAAAATTAATTTCTTTCAAAATCAATGTGTAAGTGCATAACAAAAGTCGAATGTAATAACGAACTAAGAAATAATATACAAAATTATAAATTCTAATTTACGACGCATCCGCTGTCTGAAGCGCAGTAAATTTGCAGCGGCCTATTAAGTTTGTCACGAAATTATAGAAACACTACTCGTATTTTCAAACAATTAAGCATGACCTTATTTGAAGATGTATTTTTGATAAATACATTTCTTGGAGGAAAACAGCTGCCATCAATCGTCACCCAAAGTACTTTTTTTTGGATATTTTCTTAATTTTTCGGTTTCCTAGTGGTAAACGGAAATATTAATTTTAGAATATTAAAGCACACAAAAACCTCGTCCTAAATAGCAATTTCCTTTTAAAACATTGTAGCCGTTTTTAGGAAAATGTCGTTTAAGTGCTACTAAAAATGCGAAATTTAAAGCTCTTTTTCACAGAAAATTTTTGAGTTATCAAAAAAATTGCATTTGAAGTCATTTGAAGCACTTACATTCTCAAATATAATAATGTTTACAAATTGACGGTAATGAGATTATTAAAGATTTGAGAAACCTTTCAAGAAAATTACATTTGTGTTTTTTTTTAAACAAAAAAAACACCCCAAAACTGTACGTCATATTAAAGAGTGCAATCAGCACTATCTGTTTCAAAAATTTGAAAAAAAAATTTGGAGCCATTTATGAGAAAATGGCGTTTGAGCATTTCTAAAAACACGTAATTTGGAGCTAGTTTCCACGGAAAACGGTATACGAGTACTAACGTACGTACGTATAGTATACGGGAAAGTAAAAATATCTGCACAACTGCATAATAATCATATAAATATTGAAGTGCCCTTTCAATTTGAGTACTGATCGGTAGTTTTCCATGGTTTCTTCGATCAATATCAGGCGAATGCCGGAGCAGTACTTTACGCTAAGAAACGAGCTACGTAAAGCGTGCGATCTTTTCTTCCTATTCCTTGTCCTAACCTCACCCCTAACTTACACACACACATACACATACTAACATGCACTCCACTACCATTCATGGCGGGAGACCGGTCGGGAACATGAGAACTTGTCCCGGTTGGGGCGGTGCCCCGCTGGTGGGAGATACCTGGTTAGGGAAATCCCGCTTGCTTATGACAGGTCGGCGCCAGATCTCGCCATCCAGCGGGGGAAGATCCCCGCCATCGAAACCAGCGGGGGAAGATAACTGAAATATATGCATTACACTTACGGGACTAATTTGTTTGTCAGTTGACGCGCGGAATTACTAGCAATCCATCAATCAATCGATTTGTAAGGAATTCAATTTGAGGTGGTCCTGAACATTTTTTTTCGGATATCCAGAGAGCTTCGTTCTGTTCTGCCTCCGGTTGGCGCCAGGCCACGCAGCGTGGCTGCCACGTGGCTTCGCGTCAGCGTCGGGTGATGGGCGTTTGCGTCGCGTCGCGCGGCCCGCGTTCCTGCACCGCCGCCGCCTAGCGCGGGGGGCGGGGGCGGGGGAGGGCAGGCGCCACCCGAAGCGACGCGGGTATTTTTACGCGACGCGTGTTTGCGGCGCGCGCGTCGACGCGACAAATTTCGAGGCCGCCGCTCCGCGCCGCATGGTGACGAGCGCTCTCGTCAGCGCCCCGCCGCTCCTGCGCCGCCCCCGCCCCATCCCGCCACGCCCCATCCCGCCACGCCCCGCCCCATCCCGCCACGCCCCGCCCCATCCCGCCACGCCCCCGCCCCATCCCGCCACGCCCCGCCCCGCCACATCCCGCCCCACCCCGCCACATCCCGCCCCACCCCGCCACATCCCGCCCACGCGCATTGCACGAGCCCCCCGGCACCGCAGGGCACCTTTTCGGCTAAAAATAATGAGTTGGAACATCGCATACTATATTCGCAGAGATGTACTGAACGTTCACGGAAACGAGCATGCGTCGGAATCGTTGGGGTTGTCACATAGGCTGGAGTCTAAAGGTTCTACGTATTTCTTGAAATGAACTTATTCTCTCAACCAAATGTGGCCAATTTATTCATTTGAAATGAGCTTCTGCAGGCATTCTTAAGCACATTAACGTTGGCGAATAAATCGTTGTGAAAGATTGCCGCGCGACACTCCGCCAGTGACGATGGGAAGGTGATCTGGGGCAAACTGTGCTAACAGGAAAATGTATTTACAGTTATACATGAGTGTATAATTAGTAATTTCGTTGATATTTTGAGTTCTAGACGAAGGAGGGAAAAAAGAGATAAGTAACCATTCTTTTAGACTAGTCATCAGTAACAATAGTAAAAAACAGCAATTACACAAGAGCGATCTATGGTAATTGACACGTTGAATTCAAACACTTAACAACAAGATCAGTACGTAAACAATAAAAAAAGTAAATATCTTACCGCCTTTCACTCATTTGTTGGTTTGAAAATTGTCTATTGAATGTGTACTACATTTACTTCACTCTTCACTAATTGCTAATGAAATGCACGGTGCTTGGTCAAGGTTTCTTGAAGGGGCGCCAGAAGAAAAGTGATTTCACGACTGTGTACAGGTGAGGTGACTCAAGGTCAACAACCGTTGCCATTGCACCTGAAGAGATGACTCAGTGCATCAACTGATGTCACTGCAGTGCCTCTGACCGGGAGGTCCTACGTTCCGCTCCCGACGGTGGCTGGATTTTCGACACTAGCTTCTCAGCTAGGTCGAATTCGGTCGCCGTCTGGAGGAGAATTCTAGCGACAGGCTGCTCCGTGGTTTCTCCGATCAGTGTCAGGGGAATGCCGTAGCAGTGCCCTGGCACACGAGCAAAGAGCTCGCGCGATCTTTCCTTCCTCTTCCTTGTTCTTTCCTCCCCCTTTACACACACACACGTTAACATGCACTACATTACCACACATGCCGCCAACGGGACGAGGGCTTGTTTCGGATGGGGCGGAGCCCCGAAGGTGGGATATACCTGATTGAGGGAAAACACAGTTAGCCGACGCTAGGTCGGAACCGGATCTCGCCTTCTAGGGGGGCCACATCCCGAGAAAAAATGCACTACACTTACGGGACTACTGACACAGGTCGACGCGCCCGGAATCACTAACAACGAATGCGTCAATCAATGAATCATCGATGTGAGTAAAGTCGCTTCTAATGAATTTCGCGTTGCAATTTGCATTGAATGTGCGTTTCTGAAGGTAACACCATGTCCCGCTGATGTCGTCACGGGGAAATCAGGAGGGCTGCGGGCGCGCCGGTGATCTTCACCTCGGGGCGAGGGCGGGGGCGGGGGCGGGAGCTCATCTCGGACGCCGCGTCCTGCGTGCCTGGCGTGCCACGCCCACCCCACCCCATCCCCGCGCCCGCCCTAGAGCCCTTTAAAGAGGCACCGCCGTCGCCTCCGACCTCCGTCGCCGCTGCGCTGGCTCCGCAACTTTCCGTCAAAGCCCGCGACGAAGCTCGAGAGTGCTACTGTAGGAGGCGCTAGTACAGCTGCAGGTTAGGCTCGCCAACTTCTGCGTAATAAATTGGCTGACTTCTGAGAAATACGAAAAGTGTCTTCTAAATATTCAATAATTGAATTCTATTATTATTCATTATTATTATTATTATTATTATTATTATTATTATTATTCATAATATAATGTAAGTAATGTAAGAACTAATAACGTAAGTTTAAAGTAATTATTAATAATATAATGTGAAGCAGAGTTCCCAAAAGTGTTACATTCCAAAAAGGACATTTTTGATGTTTTGGAAGAGAGAGAGAAAGGCGAATATAAAATGATTCAGAAAAGATTGGACGATTATTTTAAATTGAGATACTTTAGTGACTACATTTTTCCTACATTTATTATTAAAAATTTCTATAGGCATTCTGTACGTTCGCCGGTCAAACTACCTATGACACTAAAGACGGGAAGGTAGGGCCTCGGGGACAAAAGCTGTTCTCGCTAGTCTCTGAATACTTAAATACTTGAAGCGATTCATGTGTTCGTGTCTGGTTTGGGATTTTCATTCTCGAATGGTTTGTTGAAAGTTGAAAATCGTTTTCAATGCACATTCCCCACAAATCCATGAGAGCCTCTGCGTTGAATTAATAAGCACAGAGTAAAGGTCTGCGAGACATTTTCAGGAACATGTCAAAAATGAACGGCGCTATAGTATTCGGTGACGCGGTTGCAATGCCTATTTCATAGTAATTATCTTACCATGGATTCCCGTAGGTTGATAAATTGATTATTTCGGGAGTCCGAGCTCGTCAACACATGGTCATTAATAGGGAGCGGATTTCTATGATTTTGCATATTTCTGTCCGTTGCTTTAGTGCAGGGCTCTCCAACTTACCGGGGCTTACGGGCCACATATCAAATTCTAGCTAAGCCGCGGGACGCACTGTCATTTAAGATGATTGTTACACTAACTACTGAAACAGATATAATTAGATGCGACTTTTATTCAGCATACTTAATGGTTAATATGCATACAACGAAAAAATTATTAAATTACTAAATAAAAAAATAATATCAATTATGCAATTGTATTGTATTTGGTTGGTTTACTATTTCTTTCAATGCGGTCGCGGGCCGCACAGAAAGATCCGGCGGGCCGCATGGGGCCCGCGGGCCGCCAGTTGGAAAGCCCTGCGTTGGTGCATAGCGAAGTGAAATTTCTTGACGTTTGGTTAGAATACGATACTACATACATTAATGTTTGTGCATAATTGGCCGAATTTTTCTTGTTGGTGCATATTCGTGATATTATCGGCGCATATTCTGCATATTTCGTAAAAATAAACTTGTTTATAAAATATGTAAACTTTTCATAGAATCTATTTGTTTGTGAGCGTTCACGGATGCGAAAGAGCATGTCACAGTTTGAGATTTTCCGTTTTCTATAGATGATAAAATATTTGTGCAAATCTAGGATATTTGTGGACTACATATTTTTTTAAACCAGTCAGAAAAAGTACAAGACACACAATGTATTTCCCTAAGTTGAATATTTTCTTCAATTAATTCATTTCAAATGAAATATTGTTAATTATAATTGCATTTTAAAGATCATATTTCCGAAATTTAGGTCGTAAATGCATATTTTTAACATGGATCGTTAAATTATCGCGTTTTTGTCTCGCACAAAAGAATGGGCAGAAAATGCCATTTTCTGATAAACTATGCAAATTATTTCTATTCAGGAAGCAAAATTCTCTTTCAAAATTTCTTATTGACTTAGAAAATGTCGTTTGTTACCGCATTTGAACGAGAAATCAGTCCGGAGAGGTATTTCCACGAAAATTACGTATTTCAAACTACGGTCAACTTTGACGCGAATTTCTGGAAAACGAGCAATCTGTTGGGAAAATGTTTATCACTAATGTATTCGCCATTCAGTTTCAGGCTAGGACGCTGAATTTCAGAAGATTCGAGTTACCTTCCAAAATCTTCAAATTCAACAGGTCGTGGATCGTTGAATTATTGAATTATCGCGTTTTTGGCTAGAACCAAAGAATGGGCAGAAAAATGTCTTTTATGCAAAACTATGCAAACTAATTCTATCAAAGCAGCAAAATCGTCTTTCAAAATTTCATATAAAGATACAAGATGTCATTTGTTGCCTCATTTGAACGAAAAAACAATAGCCCTGAGAGGCATTTCCACGAAAAAGACGTGTATCAAACTGTGGTCAACTTTAACAGGAATTTCTTGAAAAGAACCATTTGTTAAAAAATTTCTTATCACCAGTGTATAGGAGGCAGAGACATTAACCACGTTACTAATACTAAATTATGTACGTAACATATTATTGGTTGAAGTTAAATTTTGCAATTATTGTTTACATTCGTGGAAAAGACATATTACGGATGTTTTGAAAATATTCTTAATACGAGTACATGTGGTAGTATTACCACAAATGGGATTTAAAATGACAATTTGTGAATAGGTACATTAATAAACTTAAAGATAGATACCACAACTGAAAAGACGAAAATGTATGTGATAAAATTATACTCTTTTATAAACCCAAATCTGAGAAACCTGTAGTGTCACAGCGATGATACTCTTCAGATAACATATTCCGCCCTTCTTTAACTTATGCTTGCCTTATTTCGAGTGGTTCAGCTAAAATAAATCCCCACAAACTTGAAACCACTGAAATAGTTTTCTTCGTCACGTAATAGCCCCAATGGTATGTATCAAACGAACAAATTAAAAAAGAACTAACAATAAAACCACTGTTTAAATGAATAAAACGATTAACAACCCGTTTCCACGCCTTTTTCAAACCTGGCCTTGGACAAGCTACTTCAGTTTTCGACCAAGAACTACATTCTCTTAAATCAACTTAACCTCCCCCCCCCCAAAAAAAATATCAAAATGAATTATTTATTTAATTTTTGTTTATTTATGTGAAAATAGCGTAAATGAAAATGAACTCGTACACCTTGAAAGTGCACAACATTTTTTGTTTATTATGAAGTCCTTCCTGGGTAACTTCAGTAACGCATTGTATTGGGAATTTTTATAAGAATATCCTGTGCAAACCTCGAAAGGCAAACATGCCGAAAAAGGAAGAAAATAAATTTAATATATTCAAATCAAACGATTAAAACAACAAAAAGGACTAAAAAAGATGTTGTGCTATTCAGAGCCAGTAAATATTGAAATGGCTTAATATCCTACAACTGCAATGATTCCATGGAAGGCAGTGAAGATTATGCCTGCTCATTAAATGATTTCTTTAATGTTTCGTTTAAATTACTTTTTTATTAATTTTTTTATTAATTTTATTATTAATAAAAACCTACTTGTCAATTAGAAAAACAAATATGAAAGAATAATATACTAATATTGAACAACTATGATTAAAACTATAGGAAGTTATAATTTCTTTGTCTTTAGAACTGGATCTATGCACCGTATTTGGCACTTTACTTAGTATTTCCAGATGTTTTTTTAATCTCTTGGTAAGGTTTCAATGCTGTTGTGGAATGTCCCGTTATTTTAAGAAGTTACTTGTCCTGGATACCAGCTAATAACATACGAGATTCATTCATCGAAATTGTAGATCATCAAATCCTTCAAATTGCTTTAATGCTGAAAATGTTTTTCTGTGTTTAGACAGACTAATGAAAAGTACGTATTCAGATAAAATATATTTGAATATTGAAAGACTAATAAATGCACTCAGCATAAATTAGAGTGGACGAAACAATCTACGATATTTTACTGACAATTGAAAATTGGGATTGTTTGAAGATTCAATTTGAATTCTTTTTTACCATTGAACACTCAACAATTGAATGAAACAGATAAATCTACCCGCCCCTCTTTGTATCCAAGCGACTTTGCCGGTAATTTCCAAAGCATTCGTGGTGTTTTATTAACAAGAAGTGCGTAATTTCAGCGGGGTCGTAGATACAAGCATTTCCGCAAACGTGTGTCGGTTGCCACTCGACCTGCCTAGTTGGAGGTCATCTGCTGTGACCGCCGCGCCGCCCTCTTCCTCTCAAGATTATCCAGCCAGTTTTACAAACCGAAAACTAATTCCTTTTTGTTGAAGAGTGGACTACAGTTTACCAGCTGCAGTCTCCTCCTCTAATAGCTCATTTTTAAAGAGCATTTGATTTGTTTTCAAAATAATGTTTGTTTCATTTGATCAATTCATTTTATACACATCTCAATGTATCCGGATCAAGTCATTGAGAATGCATCCATTCATCATTTAAAATGTATCCGGAAATTAACACATTTGACGCGATGTAATTTCTGATACCAGTTTCTTTAGGTGTGACAAATAATGTGTGCTCACTTATGTGACCAGAAACAAAATATGTGAAATCAACAACTTTTTACATTATAAAACTATGATCGTCACTTTTTCGTTGCTACGAAGGAAAACCTTCTAGACGTTCAGGAAGCGACACAAATACAAATGTTTCAATACAATAAATGAAACCTACGTAGCACCTCATTAAAATTCTGTCTGTCCTTTAAGGCATATTATACCACAAAAATAAGAAAAAATCGCAGAAAAGCCGTTTTTTGACTTTGAAGATAATTAAAACCTTTGATATATTATCTTTAGTATAGCGAAACCCGTTTTATTCTACGATCTTTCGTTTTTTTATTTGAATATTTATTTAGACTTGCATTGCGGGAACCACGCCCCCTTTTTCGAAACGGGGCGTGGTTTGCCTGAAAAAAAAAGCAAAGCCAGGCAGACAACTCCAGAAAATAAGAATAGAAAAAGATGTTTCATAAGAAGATAGAAAATAAGAGAAGATTTAGACATAAAAAAAATAAGGCATAACCTGTTACCTTTCTAGAGCATTACAAACTTTAGACCCATTTCCCCGAAAGTTGACTATCTCATATCTCCGGTTCTATGTATGATTACCCTCTGATAATTTTTTGTTGTAATTGAGAAACATGTATCTAGTGCATGAACCAAAACTAAACATTTGAACCAATGATTTCAGAGAAAATTTAATTTAAAAAAAATTATTTTTTGATTTTTCAACTTTCTGAAACAAAAATGTTTTAAATACGCAAATGCTAATAGTACAAATATTATTTTCGTTCAGGCACTAGTTCAAATCATTTGTTATCACACAAAAAGCATTAAAGTATAGAGATAAACTAATGTTTACGCTTAAGGCCTATTTCTGTACAAAAAAATCTGTTATCTACTAAACAAATTTTCAATTTTGTTTCTTAATGCTTTTGTTTTTATTGTAGACCTATTCATTCAATAAATATACGAAAAAACATTATTAAGCAATACTTCAAATTTTTGCGTATTTGGGTATAATACGAAATATATCTTAATGCATCTGCTTGGCTTCCAACATCCTCCGAGGCGATGGCCGCGTTTCCTGCGGTCGACACCACCGACGCCCAGAGCATGCTGGTACCTGCGTATCGCGAATATTTATCGACGTATTGACATACGGGTCGAGGGCTTTATTAGAGAACAATAGATGACGAAGGGTACAAAGAGGCCACGGAAAAAACCCACGCGACTCGGTCCAGGTGTCTGCGGTTTGGAAAGGACGCAGTACCTCATCGAATATTTCATAAAAAGAAGCAGAACAGTGGTCGAAAGCTGAGTCAACTAGAAAGGACGTAACAAAATTACACTTTAAATTTAGTTGAAAATTGTGTAGACAATACGAAGATTTGTGTAATGAGTGAGAGTATTGAGGCAGGTTTGTGAAGTAAGTGGTTTTACTTCCTTACGTGTAAATATAGGAAGGTTCTGAGGGCGAGATGGTGGGCATGCCCAGATTTTTCTTTTTTTAAATTTTGGCTCAGAACTAATACAAGACTCAATGAAAGTTTCAATTACAATTTGAGAATATTTATAAATATTCATACCTTCTTTTCCTAAAGAACTGTCGTGTTTCCTGAAGTTAGGTACATGTACATAAAAATAAATTTTCGTCTGAGACTACATTTTATCAAAGAAATTTTATAAAAGAAATCGTTTATAAAATATTAGGTATTACACTGTGATATTTCTTTCATGAGAGTTCTTTGGCGAAGATCTTTTGCAGTGTAATAGCGGCCAATCGCCGCGGGCAGCGCGCCGCCGACCGACCGACGCCCCTCTGGTGGGGGTGAGGGTGGGGGGAGGGGGGCGGCGGAAAGTTTACGCGGAAATTCAATCATAATCCGAACGCTTCCCCAATAAACCGCTTCGCGCCGCGCTGCGCCGCTCCGCGCGGGGGCCGGGCAGGGGCAGGCGCTAGGCCGCAAAGTTGGCAGCGCCGGAGATTGGCTGCGCGGGAGCCGCCGCCCCATAACCAGACCGCAACGGCCCCGGCCGCTCCGCGCTTGTTTAGGAATCGCGTCTCGTTAGAAAAACGCCCGCGCGGCGGCGAGCGCTCGCTGCGTTATGGCTTGGGCCGCTTCTTCGCTTCAGCGACAGTTCTCGAGTTGCTTTCCCTTTGGTGTACACGCGTGCGTCGAAGAATGGAACTTGCTATGTGTAATACGTGGATTCGATGGTGTAACGGTCAGCGTATCGGGTTGTTGTAACCAAGATTACAGGTTCGAAGCTGCGGGTTCGAAGATTGCGGGTTCGCCTTTTTAAGGGCGAAAAAAATCCTTCGTACGCCTTCCTTCGGAGGGGAAGTAAAGCCGGCTGTCCCATGTAGTAGATTTACTGCATGTAAAAAGATCCTCGAGCAGAAAAGAAGCCTTTGAGCTAAATTCAAATCGCCTGTTTCGTCGCCCGAGATAATACCTTCTTTGTCCGCTAGGTGGTAAAAGGAGCGTAGAGGAATTTGCGTGGTCAGACGGAAGAGGGGCCTGATGGCCCGAGTCTCGCCACGTAAAATAAGGCATTAGCTAACTAAAATTTTCAAATCATAGAACTCTTCTGATTCTCTTAACTTTCTTAATTACATTCGTGAAACATTTTTACGTCTATAATGGTTTGAATATTAAAATTTAAAATAATTTTATTGTTATATTGTTACTCTTGTTGGATAATTATTTTTCTCAAATATTTGTCTTTTGAGCCTTCAGTATCCTGCGAGGTTAAATGCTTCCTGCTCGAAGGCAATGTAGTTTTATTTTACTAAATAATAAATTTCGCACCAATTAATTTTTACAAAATAACATCTTTAAGTGGAGGTTATATTACCAGTGCAATTGCACTGCTTCTATATCATCGAGTAATGAGCTACTGTAATGCAACTCATGTGCTACTTTACGATATTTAACCCCCTCTGTAATATTTGGCAGAGAAAAAATATTACCCATTTTTCCATTTCCTCTTTTTTCTTTGCAAAATTAAACTGCTTCATTGACAATGTCCACTTGTGCCTCTTTTACACGTAAGCCAGTAAGTTTTATTGTGACTCTCCTTCAAAAACGTTCCAAGGTTGGACAAAACAGAATAATGAAATGATTTTCTGCAACTTTCGTTTCTTGCCTCTTTTGTTAAACGATCACATGAATTTTAAAATATTAATTGTGACAAAAACGAAATAACGATAGAAGTTCTGGGTAATAACAAATGCCCATAGAATATTTCATTTCATTACAAACAGAACGCTTTACTTATGTATAGTAGGAGAAAGAACATTAATTTCAGAGCTTGCAAACACGTAGCGAATTATATTATTTAATGTGAAATGTATCTAACATCCTCTGTCTTTTACTTTCTCGCTACTGAGTAGAAGCAGTTATGTAATGCCGCACGAAAAAACGGCGAATTTTCGGCAGAAAACTCTGATTACAGGGCCCTGCTAACGAACAAGTAGAAAAATCCAGTTACTGAATTTGGAAAAAAATCTTACATTGTAGCCATCACATATTGGAGTCAGAATCCATCTTTTGTATGTCTTTGATAACGAAAAATCGAATAATGGCAAAACATCCGTCCGTCCGTCTGTGAACAACGCTAGCGGTTAAACCGTTCAGCCGATTTTCTCCAAAAGGATATTCCCCACTTAATCTGACTGATGTTAGCCGTCAGCGTAGTTCACAGACGGACAGACGGATGTTTTGCCATTCGATTTTTTGGACCTCCTGCTTAGACCCACCTTGACTTGCACTCCACTACCACACATGCCGAGAGACCGGTCGGGCGCTTCGAGCTTGTTCCGGCTGGGGCGGTGCCCCGCTGGAGGGAGATACCTGGTTGTGGAAAACCTCGCAAGGTTGTGGAAAACCCCGACGGATAGGTCGGCGCCGCATCTCGTCATTCAAGACGGGGAGATCATCGCCACCTCTCACGATAAGAAAATATGCAATACACCAAATACTATAAAGACAATACAGGACACTTCGCGATATATCGAGAAACATCCATCTGGTGGCAGAACCTGGTAATAACTCATACACCCTAACCTCAGTGCTCTGTTGGTGTTTGTTGTCTGCTTGATTTCTTTTCATTTGATTGTCTTTCTGATCGATTTCTGGAAAACATATTTTACAATACTGTTCTTTACATCATTCTACGTATGGCAGGAAACAATAATGTAGTTTTTGGCTTTATTATAAAATACAGCAGAACTCGCGTTCGTTCTTCACATTTCCTCATGATAAAAACAGGTAAAAATTGAAAGAATCTTGAACATGAATGAAGCTAGTTTAATACAATTTGACTTCTCTTTGTAATAAAATGCATTAAAAACTTGGGAGACTACTTGCACATTGCCATTCCCAATGCCATGTGTAACGAACATTGCAGAAATGGATAACACTGAAGATATTCCTACAAGTTTCGTACAGGAAAATGCTGAGTCCTATGTATGTGGCGTGTATGTGGCCTATGCATGTGGTGTAGTACCGTGCCATATGATGATTGTAGAAATGCTTAACAGAATTTGGATGAAAAGTATAAATTAAGAAACTCGCATATTCTGATTAAAAGTATGTGAATGCCACGCTTTTCTACCCAACTGAATTCGCTATTAGTTTTCTAAGACTGAATATGTTTTCAATAAACACTTTTTAAATTGTTTACGTCAAAGTAAACGACGGAAAAAAACAATTAATGCAAATCATTAATATTCACTTGCAGAATATTTTATGTAAGGGGTGTAATAATCTGTATGAAATCAGAGGTATTAATGTATTGATACAGTGCTTTTTAAAGGAAGCACATGGAAAAAAAGCCAAATGTATCAGTGGAAGTGTTTAGGCAAGAAAAATCTTGCATTTGTAACAACTTTATTCGTGAAAATAATGTTCATTAAATGTTCAATGTTCTCATGTCCATTATATTGTAAAACATTGTACATTATAATTTTCCGTAATTTGAGCCCTTCAATATAATTAAATCACAGCGAGAGTAGGTAAAAATAAGTCTTATTTCGTTAGGTAGATTAAAAAATATTTATTTCTTCCGTAAGAATCACATTGACATTTCTATTTGGCGCTACATTACCAGGTTCTGACACTAGGATCGCTAGTGGGAACTTGTTTCCATCGGTTGCGTGGAAGAACGGGGAACTGTCCTGTATTGTCTCTATAGTATTTGAATACACGCACGGGACTAATGGCCCTAGCAGTTGACGCGCGCGGAGACTCTAATAAATCGATCCATCGAAGGTCGATACCCTTGTGGGCATTCGAAAATGAGTATTAATTCCAATTGAAACGTCAAGGGCAGATGAGAGAGCACAGCAACTCAATCCATGCCATGCACCGCTCGGCTGGTGGCGGCCGGGGGGGGAGGGGGGGCTCTGCCGCGTCTTGTGCACGTCAGGCGGCTTTCTGATGGAGATGGCGCGCGTCGAGCGGAGCGCTCCTCCGCCCAGGGCGATATAGCCCCGGCTGACCCGCGACCTCGGGCACGCCCCCCTGGGCGACGCCTCTCGCCCTCGCCCCTCGCCCCTCGCGCCCCGCCCCGACGACGCGACGGCGGGAGATCAATGTCACCCCCGCTCCGTCCCCGCACCGCCCCAGTTCCCGCACCGCCCCAGTCCCCGCACCGCCCCAGTCCCCGCACCGCCCCAGTCCCCGCACCGCCCCAGTCCCCGCACCGCCCCAGTCCCCGCCCCGCCCCGTCCCCGCCCCGCCCCCACCCCCGTCCCCGCACCGCCCCAGTCCCCGCACCGCCCCCGTCCCCGCTCCGCCCCTTCTCCGCCCCCGCTCCGCCTACGCTCTGCCCCCGATCCGCCCCCGCCTCGCCCCGGCCTCGCCCCGGCCTTTCCCCGCGTCGCCGCCTCGAATGACACCATTTGCCTTCATTTGTCATCGCCGAGCCCCTCGGGTCGATAGGTCGTGAGATTAATCGATGCCTCTCTCGATCGTAACAGCCCCCGCTCCCTAGATCGACTTTTCGAATTTATCACGTTTCATTCGCACTCATTTGTTTCGCGAATTCCTATTAAATACTCGTAAATGAATAATCGGACGCCACGCCGCCCGGCCGGCGAGTGTTATTAATTGTGCGCAAACGCCAGCGGCCACAACAATAGCCAGGGGCCCTGGCTTCGCCACCAGCCCTGCCCCGCACCCACTCATTCGCCCGACGGCGAGACAAAGGGTGAAATATTACTCTCTGGAGAGAACGCCATGGACGTCTTCAAGGCGCGGGTCCGTTGTTTTTCTTCGGGCGGCCAATTGTGTAATTGAATCTTGCTCGTTTCACCGGAGATCTTGTGGTATTCTTTGAAAGAAAATCTAAAGGAATTAGGAAATTTTAAAAAAAATGTTTGGTGGAAGAGAATAGTTGGAGGTTTGGGTCTTTCTTTGGGGTAAGGGTTCATGTATCCTCGAATGTCAATTTTGTGGCTTCAGAACATAGCTATAGATATCTTGAATGAAGATACTTTTTTTGTGGGGACAGTATTTTATGAAAAATATTTATATTTTGTTTCTGCTTCATAAATAACTGTAAGTTTAATTTTTAAGAGAGCCGGATAGAATTCCACTTCATATTGAAAATTGAGTTGTTTTGAAATTATCTATAATCGTAAGCCTTGCTATGCAGTATTCGTGCAAGTGTTATATCAGTGATACTATCAAGACGTACTGGACTCAATTTAGGTGTTTCAAAGTAAAACAGCGCCACAGAACATCGTTCACAGCATCGCCTCTGCACTTACTTTTCGGACACCCACTCCCCTTTGCCCAAAATGTGCTAATTTTGTGTCCGAACACGTATTCTTATGCGAGAAATACTTCGCTCTTCACCCCAAGATAGACGATTATTAACTTGTGCAGTGTTTGACACCTGCAACATTGAACAACGTATCAAAATGATTAGCGTAGTAGAATAGATCGGCCATTTTGACTGAAGGCAGCTTGATGAACAGGACGACGTAAACAGAACAGAACACAAGTAAAGACATAAGAACGGAAATCTATTGTAATCTGTTTAAAAATTGCTTCAGAAAGGCTCTTAACAAGAGGTAATTATTCTATTTGTAATACTATTCATGGTGATTAATTATTCATGAAATTATAACAAGAAATTTAAGTTTTGTAAGTGAAAGATGTTAACACGTGTAACGGTGATACAACGTTTTGCATTACGTTGATACGTTTTCTCTTCCACAGTCTTTTTTCCTATTCTTTACTTGTCCTTTGTAAATAATTATACATTTGGTATACCATCCTTCCAACCAGTGCATCTCTGGTGAAATGGTATAAAATTGAATGCAACTGGAGCTGATTTTGACCGGAGTATCGAGCCACATACGTTTCTGTAACGACACGTAGCCCGGAGGTAATTTCTATGGACACGGCTGGATCCGGGAATTGCATTCTGCCAGCGAGAGCAAAAGCCGAACTACACCAGAACGTCAGAATGGTAAGTCGACTCACTCAAAATGTTCCTTTTGTTATCGCCAGAGAAACAGAATGTAATTCCGTTTCTGCGCCCGCCACTTCGCCAAGGTCGCACGCGCCGCCTAGAATTAGTAGCTCAGGAGGGGAGGGAGGGAATTTCAACCAAGATTAGCGGCGAATTCTATACATTTACGTAAGAAAGAGTCAACATTCGTATTGGTGAGAATAGCCTGTTGAAAGCTTTAATTTTGTACATTCTAGTCAAGGTGAATCTCCTGTAAATATTTTATTTATTAAAATAAAAGTGTGTGTTATATGTCAGAGTAAATTGAGTGTGAACTAAAAAGTAGAATTACAATTGATGTGCGTTCTTTTCACATTTTAATATTCTGAAAGCCAGAGTTGGTGAACTAAGCCAAAACTAATTTAACGATTAGTACATTCCTATCTGAAAAGAGAGTGAAATTAGTGAGAAATAGTTTATTTAAGTGCTCCAGGAGTAGAAATGGGTATTACAAATTTTGTAGCTAGGATTGTTAACCTTAAGACGGATCCTTAGGTACAATATAATTTTATCAAAGTGTATATAAGTGTCTGTGTTATTTTGAAAAGGGTATTTCAATATTTTCACTGTGCTGAAGTTCGTTTTTTTTCTTTCTGGTCAGGGCAGAATTTTGTGTTTCTGTTTTTTCTCTTTTTCTTGTTCTTTCAAAAACTGTGTATCTTTGTGATTTCAAATTATACCGTGTGTGTTGATTTTCAAATCTTCTCTACACTTTCTTTTTCTTTTAACCTTCTTCATCCACCATCATTATTCCCCTGCGATCACCATTTTTAAGTTTGTAAACTTTTCTTCGTGGTCAAGCACAAATTTAGACCATAAGTCATTGTGGAGTGTGTCACCCTTCTCCGTAGCAAACCACTGTAAGGTGTGGGAAGCCCCATTGCCATACAGTGGACGCGGACTTCGCTCAGCTGGGTCGGTGTCCAGTTTCGCACTTGCAAGAAGCGTGAGTAATTACACGCACCAGGCGGAGGTCGCAATTTCATTATTTGACAGTTTCATTTTTTAACTGACTTATACTGACTTATTACTTAACAATGTGACTTACGACTTATTTACTTAACAATTTACTAACTTAAACTTAAATGACTGATTAAATTATTCATCGTTTGCTTATTAACATATTTATTTCCTTTCCAATCTAGGTTCCGCTCATACTAACCAATGCTGTTTTCTCACTCCCTAATTTTCGTTTCGGTCCGAACCTTTCCTAATTCTAATTCTAATTCTTTCATGAAGGGAAACCTTTTATCACCTAATATGTTCTGGGCGAGCATTACGTTTCTATGTTAGAAGTAGTAGTTTCCCATTCCCATTCATTTTCCTCTCCATGTTTCGGTGGCAATTTAAAAGAATGTGGATCCAATCTTTCCTATTACCGCAAAGCACGCAAATGCCATTACCATTCGCCTCTTTCAATCTACATTACATGCACCCCCTGTCCCTGAACCAAGCGTATTCCCCTCTTGATCCTCCAGTTGATTCCTATCAGGAGCAAAGTTAAGAAAATCGCAGAATTGCGAACGTTTTTCGGCCGTTGTTGCCAGGATATCTTGTCTTATAATATCCGAAAGTCTACCAGAAATTAGCCATCTGTCTCACGTGTTCCCCTACTCCTAACCATCTCCGAAGAAACGTCTCCCTGACCTGCGCGTTCAAGTAAATGCTTAATTTTGTACGACCGGCAGCGTTGGTCGCTTCCCTGTAACTGCACTCTAAAGCACCTAGGTATCGGTGTATCAGCCTGTTCATTTCCTACTCTAATCCAAATTTTAATGGGTTTCATTTCAAAGTCTTTCAAAAATTCCTACACTACCGACCTCTCTTAAGACCCCGGCATTTACTGCGAATCTTGAGACACGGAGAATTAATTAGCAATAAGGGAGTTTTTGCCACCTCGAACGTAGAGCACTATCGATCTTCTGCGCATGCGCAGATGCACTAAAGTGATGCGAAACTTGAACTGCGCACGAGCAGAAGATCGATAGTGCTCAACGTTCGAGGTGGCAAAAACTCCCTATAATCAGTTGCGATGGTTTCTAGTCGTTCTAATAAAATGTTTCATAAAGTGGGAGTAGGGGGTCCCTTCGGAAACTTTCGTGAGGATCACGGTCTCTCTTCCCAGCGCCCTCTACGACGGCGCAGAAAGACCTCGCTGCCCTCTGAGGAGGGTCTGGGGTGGGCGTCCGTCGCCCGCCAGAGGGCAGGCGCGGCGCGGCGGCAGAAGCGGGCCAGGCGGTGTTTGCTTTCCATTCCGTCACGCGTGGCGCTGCGCGGCCCGGATTGCGCCTGCGCGTTCGTCCGTCGGTGTAATGTCCTGTAATGTAAAGAAAACACATTGTAAGTCGTTGGCTGATACGAGATAAAATGGGGACGAAAGGCGGGTGGGGAAAGTGCTTTCTGCGAGAACTCGCAAATTTCGCAATCCAAATCATCTGATGTATTGGGTGAGATTGATTTAGAATATAAAAACATTATTAAAGCTCGGAAAACATTTAATGAATTCGCAACAAACAATGGGACTTTGATAGTCGGAGAAACACGTAACATTTTAATATTAATGGGAACTAATAAAATGTTGTGGATGATTATCCCTATCTCCCATTATGGAGAGCTACAAGATTTCTGCTATCGTGACGGAATTTTAACATTACTTCATTGTGCTGTTAAGTGGCATGAGAGAAATCTGTAAAATTATGTAGTTTGTACTCGCACCGGATTCGGATGATCAGAGTATCAATTGATGGTGATGTAGTGCCTCTGACTGGGAGGTCCTAGGGTTCTACTCACGACGGTGGCAGAATTTTCGACACTAGCTAGACAGATAAGCTGAGCTCAGCCTCTTTCTAGAAAATTCTAGGGGTCGGCTGCTCTGGTCGGCAGTTTTCCTCCGCTCAACACCAGGCGAATGCCCAAGCAGTTCCCTAACAAACGGGCACTGACCCAGCGCAATCTTTCCTTCCTCTTCCTCATCCTATCCTCACCCTTTACATGCACGCACCTCCACTTCCATGTGTTCAACCGGACATGGCGGAAGATCTGTCGGGATCTTAGAGCTTGTTTCGGATGGGGCGGTGCCTCGCTGGTGGGAGATATCTGGGAGGAGAAAACCCTGCTAGCAGAGTGTAGGTCAGTGCCGGATCTCGCTATGCAGCGGGCGATAATGACCCCCCCCTCAACAAAACAAGCACTACACTTACGGGACTAAGACCCTAATAGTTGACGCTCCTGGAATTACTCACCTGTCAATCAATTGCACTGGCACCTTCTAGTCCAGGATTCCTTTCGCGTAAGCAGAAAGGAGTATTAATCCAGAAAGTATCGGAAAAAGGACGCCATGATCGCAATTCTTTTCACTCCTTGAAAAAATGTCGCACTTACAAAAAACAAATTGTATAGACTGTCTTTTGGAGAAGTGTATTGGAGATATTCACGATTCTGTGTCAGATAGGCAAGAACGTAATTCCATTTGCAGATGTGAACAACATTTTTCCTCTGTAATAAAATTGACCCAAATATCATTACTTCAACGTTAAAACTTTGTTGATTACGTACGTGTAGTCTAAGAATGTCGCACGTGTTTTCAAGGATCAGCGCTTATATTTAATTGTTTTCTTTTGAAGATTTGTTTTCAATGCAGATTTGCAGGTTTCTTTTAAATGAATATTTATCTTATTCCAATAATGAAAATAATAATAATAATAAATCATTACTAGTATTTAGTTGAACTTCCTCTGAAGTGTCTCTCTGATGCAAAATCTAACAATAATAATAACAATAATAATAATAATAGTAATAATAATAGTAATAATAATAATTATTATTACTATTATTACTATTACTACTATTACTACTAGTATGACTATTATTACTATTACTATGACAAGAAGATAACTGTGATCTTTCTTATTGTTCCAGGTAAGGCTACTTGCATCATTCAGTGCATTAACTGATTACCTAAGGTAAGTTGTTAAGCCAATTTGTATATTCTTATCACAAGATCTCTTTTATACATTGTTCATAGTAACCTGCTTCATTGTGTGACATGTGATCTTCAATTAATCTTACAAGACCTGAAAACGTTCTAACGAATTTTGGAATTCATTAAAACAAGTAAATGGTGACGCTTTATGGAGGGTAGTTCTACAGGAAGTGAAGTCTCATTTTATTTCAAACTGATTTAATCTCATTGGTTTCTCTTGTTAAGCGTGCTGTACAGAGAACTAAAGAATAATTGCGCTCCTTGTGCAAACTACTAGTAATATCTTGATTTTAGAATATTCCATAGAGCTATGTGGATAATGCTAGACAACATTTAGATTGTCTGGAGTAATTGCTATCCCGTGCCTTTCTAGATCCAACACGTGAGTTAACCGACCTGTAGTGTCTGAAGTATATTTTTACGACCTCCTCCGAGGTTGAACTGCACGGGATCATTACATTCACGACAAGCAGAGACGCGATCACATCATGAACATTGTTCTTATCATGACACAAAGATTGAATGGTATTCCAGCAAAGCTGGTGGAGTAGGCCAAAAGAATGGGGCAGACGAGTGGGCGGGATAAATACACACCCGAACAAGGTTTGGCAATTACATAGCTAACACATGTCCCAAAATTTGTACTTTAATGTCTAGATGTGTGTATATTCTCATCCGGCAAATTTACATACTGTCTATCCTCAGTGACATTGATAGTCTCAGAAGCAGACGTGCCGTTGTCTCTACTGCGTCTCTGACCGGGATGTGCTAGGGTTACTACTAGAGGGGAATTATAGCGCTGGGCTCTCTAATCTGCAGTTCTCTATGATTTTTCCGTCCATCACCAGGCAAATTCCAGAGCAGTACCTTAACAAACGGACCACGGACCATGCGCAGCGCTCGCTCATCCTTGTTCCAACCTTTGACTTCACACACACATTACATGCTCGCCACCACCACGTATGTCGGAAGGTTGAAAATTTTCCGGTTGGGGCGGCGCCATGCTGGAGATTTCTGGAGCGGGAAGACCCCTGCAAGGCGACGTGTGGGGCGGCGCTGGAATCGCGTTACAGCGGGAAACGAACATCCCCGCCTCCATCACACTTATAATATCCACTACACCTTCGGGACTAACGGCGGCCGTAGCATTTGACGCGCGCGGAACCCCCAATCAGCCAGCTGAGCGTGGCGCGGACAGGGCGGCTAGCGGAGCGCTTCAGGCGAAGGGATGGGATTGAAGAGGAAGGGAAGGAAGGGAATGGAATGGGGCGTGGTGGGATGAGTTAGAGCGAATGGGAAGGAATGGGGTGGGAGAAAATGCCAAGGGGTAAAATGGGATGGAAAGGGAAGAAATGGGTTGAGAAGTGAAAAGGAGGGATGGAATGGGATGATGAGTTTAGAATGGTTAGGGAAAGAGTGAGGAGGAAGGGGCGTGGCCGGAGGAGGGCGGCGGCGGCGGCGGTGCCTGGCGCGTGTCTGTCCGCGGCGCGGCCTCTCTCACGCCCCGGCGCGGGGCGCGGCGGCGCGGGGCGCGGGTCGAGACCCGCCCGAGGCAGAGGCTACGCCCAGCGACACTTCGCTCAGTCGGCCGGAGGAGCAGAACTCACTTGTTTATTAAAAACTTGCGCGCCTGCCTCTACACATCCATTAACTCACATTTTCAATGCTTCTTTATGCACAGGAATACTTCCAGATATTTTCAAAGCAGCAAAAATCAGCAAAAATGAAGCCACGTTTTAAAAAAGGGAGCAAAAATGAAATTCAGAATTACCGGCCAATTTCTCTTTTGTCAGTTTTCACAAATATTTAAGAGATGCTTTTCTACACGCGAATGGAAACTTTTCTCAGGAAACACGGACTTACAAAATCAAAATCTACGGAAACTGCCATTTTTTTCTTTTCTTAAAGGTGTAGCTTCAACAATGCCTTCCCGCCTGAGATATGGCATTATGTTCTGGGGAAGCTCATCCTGTCCGGACCTTTTGATTGCAAAAGAAAATTATTCGAATAATGAAAAAATGCCATCCACGTGATCCCTGCAAGCCGCTTTTCATTGAGCTTGGAATATTACCATTGCCTTGTCTATTTATTTACGAATCTGCAATATTTGTAAAAAGTGACCTACTTAACGGAGGGAACATATTTTTATGCAATATTGATATTTAAAATTACAACACACGCCGTAGAAATCACGTGCATCAAGTGTCCGTATCAACAGCTCAAGTACTACACATACAATACAATACATGTACATACTACACACACAATACATGTTACTTTACAACGCATTGTCAGATGACATTGTTATTGATTTTGGCGATTTCCGAAGGGAACTCGAATCATCTGAAAATCAGCCTCCTAGCCCGAAATTTCATGACGAATTCACTGGTGATAAGCGTGAATTTCATGACGAATTCGCTCGTGAGTTTTCCAGAAATTCGTGACAAAGTTGACTGTAGTTTGGTCTGCCATTTTTGGCCCCATTTTTATAAAAATGTCTCTCGGGGCTCATTTCTCATTCAAATGCAGTAAATAATGGCATTTTTTAATCTCTGTATTAAATTTTGTGGCTCAGGGCGTTAACTGAAGACACTGCAATGCTTCTGGCTGGGAGGTCTTATTCTTCCAGTTTCGACGGCGGCAGAATTTTCGACACTAACTAGACAGGTGGGGTGAATTGAGCCACTGTCTAGAAGAGAATTTAAGGGGCGCTGTGATCTGTAGTTTCCCGTGATTTCTTACGATCATCACCAGACGAATGGCGGAGCAGTACTCTAGCAAACGGGCCACGGATCCCGGGCGATCTACTTCTTCCTTGTTTTCGTATCCTCTCCCTTTACTTACGCACACACTCACGTGTACTACACTCTTACACTTGTCGGGGCAGCAGTCACGATCTGAGATCTTATCCGGGTTAGGGCGGTGCTCCGTTGGTGGGAGATACCTGGGTGAGGAAATCCCCTCCAAGCCACTGCAGGTCGGCTCCGGATCTCGCCAGGCAGTGGGAGGAGATCACTACCACCACCTTCCGCGATGAAAACTGCATGCCCCGCACTAATGACGTTGGAAGTTGACGCGCTCGGAATCATGAATGGGTCATCCCTCGCTTCCCGTCCCGCGTGTATTTTCGGAGGCGTTCTATTTCCGTGGAGCTTCGCCGTGGAGGGCGGCGCGCGGAGAATGCGGCGCCCAAGAACGCAGAAAGGGCTCGGGCGGCAGAAAGGGCGCCTGGGCGGGGCCCGCCCGGGGCCAACGCTCGCAGCCCGGCCAAGGGCGGGGCGGGCGAGGCCGTCTCCATTACAGCGCTCAAAGCAGCGCCGGGCGCGTCTGTTGCGGCTTTGTGGCCGGACACCCCGCCCTCGCCCACGGGCCGCCACCCGTCTGCCCTGAGAGAGGCCCGCCCCGCCCCGCCCGGCCCCGCGCCGTTCCTCCGTCGTCCTCCTTGTGAGCGCCTTCGTCATCTTCGTCCGAACGCTTCTTGACGCGCTTGTGCTCCCGTGTCTCGTCCCGAACTCGCTTCCGCCACCTGCCTCGCCCAACTTCCCCGCCGTCGACGGCGTTCGCAACTCCTCGTCGGAGCGTCTTCATCGGCGGCTGAGCCTCGGCTGGGACGACGTCACAGGGACAGCGGAGGGGGGGCGTCGGCGCCGATTGGTTCGCCCATCCGGACCAAATAACACGCCGAACGCAACTAATGAATGTCAATTCCAGGCTGGTCTCCCGGCATGGGTGGTAGTGTAGTGCATGTAAGAGTAGGTGGGTGTAAGTGATGACTATAGGGCAAGGAAGAGGAAGGAGAGCTTTCGTGACCCGTTCTTTTAGATTACTGCTCCGGCATTCGCATGGTCGGAGGGTTCCCAGATGGCGGACACCCCCGCCTGGAATTGATCGCAATATTATAATACATTTATAAAAGCTTATTCGCCGGGTGAATGGCAGGCAAAACTGTCCATTGAAGGCCTCTTGACAGAGGATGTTGCGCCACTTTTAAATCAATGTCGATTTATTCATTGCTTAGTGTTCCGGGCGCACCAACCGCTACGGTCAGCAGTCCCGTAAGTTTAGTGTAGGTTTTTGGCGGTGAGTTTGCCTACCTGGATGGGAGATCCAGTGGCGACGTACACGTCGACTTGTGGATTTTCCCAACCAGGTATCCCACCAGCGGGGCACCGCTCCAGCAGGGACAAGCTCTGCGCTCCAGACTAGTTTCCCGGCATGTGTGGCAGACTAGTGAATGTTAGTGTAAGTGTGTGTGTGTGTGTGTGTGTAAGGGGTGAGGATAGGACAAGGAAGAGGAAGGAAAGTTTGCATGTTGTCCGTGGCCCGTTGTTTAGGTTACTGCTCTGCAATCTCCTGGTGTTGATCTGAGGAATGACCGAAAACAACCGATCAGAGCAATGGGTGGCAAGAAATTTTCTGCCGCTAACTAGCTAGAGTCGAAAATCTCCCGCTTTTGGGACTCGATAAACCAATACCGAATCCATACTTCTTCCGTTTGTAGTATTGCAAGAAATAGATCGGTTTTCTTTGACAGTCTTTTCATTTTTTCTTTCTTTTAAATAGGTATGCATTTTTGACGGGAAAATCATTGGCCCATTACGCTAACTTTTTGCATATAAACCTAATTCACGTAACAGGCTCCTATAGGCACTTTAGAAATCGTAGCATACACTTCGCATTTGATTGCCACAATAACTCTCCCAACCCACTTTCTGCTCGAACCTATTCCAAATAAAGATATAAGATATCAACGTTGAGATTATCACAGTCGCCAGTTCCAGAAAGATCATGAGAGTAGAGAGTAGCAAGGTTTTGTTTTGCTGGAAGGAAAATTGAATATGATTCAATAAATATCAAGACGTGATATTGCAAGCAAACGTCAGGGGACTATGTTTGCTTTGAGTCCAAATGAGACTAATGGCCTATAGGAGTGAAGACACCTTAACAATGTTAGTACATTTATTTACATAACTAGAAAATCAGAAAGTCAGTTCTTTGGAATATTGACGGACGAGCCGAAGCTAGGAGCCGGGCCTGGCATTTTGAAATAAGTACGCTAGAGTCTCTTTGATAAACATTGCGTATATTCTTTTTTTTAGTACAAATTCATGTAAAACTCCAACTTTGCAATCCAAAATGCGAGGCAGCAACCATGTTGATTCATGTTTCGCTAGTGCTTTGTTTACTGTGCATTAGTCAGTTGTTTTATACGACTATAGCTGCTTTGGAGTACGTGTGCAGCAAAGTTTTATTTTCTGGTGATAGATTCCAGGCGGACAACAGAGTAGTACCTTATCCAACATCAAGGAACAGGTTGGGAAACGAAGGATCGCGAGAGCTGCCTGGCTCGTCGTTTTAGGTATTGCGATATGTCCTGCCTGGAATTGATCGATGGAAACAGCCAGAGGCGGGATTGGGGGGGGGGCAACTGCTCCCCCCCAATGTTGGGACATATTTAAAAAAAATATATTTAGACATTGTATTCAAGTTTATGTTAAAAAAGATTTACTTTTTTCTTTATTTTCAGAAGAATATTAATAATAATAATTAAGGGAATAATAATTTTATTAAGCTAAGATAATACCATACTGCATAAACAAATTGGCAAACTTTAGTTCAATATTATAAATCGCGCGGGATAATGTTCAGCGTTACTATGAATATCCCGTATTAAAAAAAATCCTTCAATTATATTTTACTTTTAGATAATATTTACTTAGAAATTAAAAGAGAAATGTCTTGTAAATGGTGTGGAAAGTTGATTCTTAGTATTTTGCTTATAGACCAAAATAAATACTCTATTATTAATAATAAAATTAAAAATGTCTTAATGACATGTAAGTGACAGGGACAAAAGAGAGAAAAATAAATCAGTCGTTAATTATAATAAGTCTGTTGTTCACCCATTGGTTTTCTCATTTTTAAATTGTTTTTGTGGGCTGTGAAATAAATGTTTGTCCAACATGAATGCGGACCACTGTCCTGGTCCTCAGTCAGAGGGCTTTCGGTATAGGTGACGATGACATCTCTGCAACGTCATAAGAATAAGAGCTCAATTGAGTTCTTGCAGTACTGGCGAACGCATGAGCTTTTATTATAGTGAAACGAGCCCGATCAAGAAAGTAAGATGATTTCAGCTCTTGTATCTGACAGGTGAGAAATTAATGTTAGTTCATCGCGTTTAGTTCAAATTAGAATTTAATTAATAGAAGATGAATAATACAAGTGTAATTGTTTACTGAAGGAAATGTAACTTTACCAGACGACAATCTCATAGATACTTTGTTCTCCTAGAAGTTATAGCATAATAGCAAACTTCGGTGGTCATTGACTCACGTTATTCTAGTATCCTCTGGGTAATCGAGAGAATAACATCTCTTCGTTAATGACGACAGAGGAGTGTCAAATAATACATTAATCTGTTTTGCAGCCTACCCAGGAAAAATGATCACGCTAGGCCACTGAAAATAACTTCCCTTCTCTGTTATTATAAATCGGAATCTGTTGTTTTAATCTAATGTCGGTTGCATTATTATAACAAAAAGGTTTTTGTAACAAAAGTTTTTTGGTTCTATTTTGAACAACAGAGCAACTTTTACTACGATAATTTTAAAAAAGGTTTGTAATTGCTATGAATTGTTACAGTTCGTGCATGGTAAAGTTCGACAAACTGACAGTTTTGTCCACTTTCCGGAATGTCGAAAGTTTTTATCTTGTCGATTTATCATTGCCTAGCTAATATTTATGTACTTCAATGCACGCAATTTGTATGTCATTAAAACTGTAAATTTTAATTACAATTCAAATACTTCAATCATTTAATTCTAATACTTAACACTGATCATTATTTGTAAAGAAAATTATTTGATCGTCACTTTCCTCAAATAATTTAATTTCAATATTCAATTTTATACTTAACATGTGAAAAATTGCTACATTCATGTAATTATTTTATTCAGAAACGAGAACAAAATAGTGAAAGCAAAATTTTTACATATGTTTTATCAAAAAATGTATTCATGAATAAAGTTTAAGTGTACCGTCACACAAAATTTGACATTAATAATTATGTATCTTTATTCGATTCTAATAACTAGACCGCGGGATTTCATGGAATTGCATGTCTGTTTTTTTGTTATTTGTTAACTGTGACGTTATGGTAACTGTGAAAATGAAGTGATATGGTGATGATAGGGGGTGAAAGGATGAATAGAAATGCAACCATGCCCAAGGCGGGAGTCGAACCCGCGATCCTTCGGTGCGAGATCGCTAAGAACTACCGGCGTATATTCGTTTTTGTCTAGAAGTGTGTCGAAGTCAGTTATTTTTGTGTATTTCTCTTTCGAAAGAAAAGTGAATTGGGCCAAGACAATACCAACATAATATGTCCGATAATATTCTGATATCATTGTTTTCACTTGATCGATTTACTTCCTGTAACTTTATTCGTGCACATGAACTTAGTGAATGGGCTGCTGGTACGGCGTCTTGTAAGAGAGCCATTTGTTCTCTCGCTTAATATCTTTTCGTTTATTAAAATGGAATATATTTACTTTTATTAATCGCCTTTTGTACTACAGTGTAAATCAGGGTTCATCAAAAAGACGAGTCGAGAGCAAAGGGCCGTCGGCCACAGCCGGAGCGGATGGGCGCAGCAGCAGCGTGAGCGAGCGATTCCTGCTCAAGAGGGGGGGGGGGAGCGCGTTGAGAGGTAGAAAGCTATAAGTCGGAAAGTTCCGTTTCATGCAAGACGTCAATACAAAATGTGTCATGGCAAAAGGAAGCAAGAAGCTCTCGTGATAATAGTCCGATAATTTTTAAAAATAAATACGAAGAACATTAAAAAATACAGGAGATAATACAAAATGATTTGTTTCTCAGAAATGTTTTAACCATGTTAAAGAGTATAATCTGCACGGTGAATCATGCAGCTGAGTACAAGTAAACTGATAAACGTATATTTTGAAAATAGATTTCATGAAATTTCTGATATGGAGTCAGATAACAAAGTTTTTGCTTTACCATTTTCAATCTTGACAGCGTAAATCACGATTTACATTTAAAAATATTGGATCTTCAAAATGATACAGAATTGAAAGACCAATTCCAACGCCAGGAAGATCTACTTAACTTTTAATAAAACATTATTCTGTTTTATGCTTTTTACTGTTTCCTAAGCTCCACAAGCATGCTGCCATTATTTTAAGTATGTTTAGGTCTAGACATGCTTGTAAGCAACATTTGTTGAGAAATGATTCATTGAGAAAAATGTATCGTTGAATTAACAGTTCGGACCGTTCACGTAACAATGCGGAATCTCACCGCTGTGTGCAACTAATATAATTAATAACATTCAATAATAATTAACAAACTTGAAAGCAATGTGTATAATTGCAGCACAATTAATTAACTTAAAGCATGTAAACGAATATTTTGATATTTATAATAGCGCCCTAATTTGCCCCCCCCAATAAAAGATCCGAAATCCCGACCCTGGAAACAGCACAAACGACTGAACAGTTCTTTACAAATATCCCCCCCTTTAAAAGTAAATAATTACCCGACTACATGACCCCCTTCAAATAAACCAATCAAATGCCTAGGCGTCCTCCTGGATTCTCGTCTCGCACGGAAACCTCATGTTATTTATAGACTAAATAAAACGTAAGGAACCCAACTTGAATTATATCCTCTTATTAATGAAATTTATTCCCTAAAAATTGAAAACTGCTTTTATACAAATCAGCCCTAAGACCCTCAATAACTTACGCAGCCCCAATCTGGGGAGCTAAGTTTCAAACCTTCCAGAATAGAGTGCTACGTAAAATTGCCTATGCCCTGTAGTATACGAGTATACTTGTATAACAAACAGAAAACTTCATCGAGAATTCGATATAGAACCACTTACAAATCACATTTCCTTATTGTCGTTCAAATTCTTTTCTTACCTCAAACTGCCCCTTGCACCAGTCACTTTAACCTCGGTAAAACTAGCGTTGTTCCTACAAGAATTAAAACCCGTCTTCCAAATGATCTGTTCCGTCCCTCATAACCTAAAGAAATAGTTATCTCGCCTCTCACTCTATATCTAGCTTTCCTGTCGCCTTCAGTTTCATAAAATTCACAACCGTCGTCAGAGAGGCACCTAGTAGGGACTTCCTCGCTCAGAAATAGGGCTATGATGGTGCGCTGATTTCCAGTGACTCGTACCTTCGGGCACTTTGGGGCATCCATCCATTATAATACATATGTAAAAGCTAACACTCACCTGTAAAGTGATAATCTCACTGACCCAGTTAAATAAAATTTTTACCAGTTCTTTCTTGAAATTACATTCATACAATGGCATCCCCCGATCCATATTCATAGCGGAGGTGAATATTCCACCGCCATCGTGAGGATTCACAGCTAGGGTCTCCCCGTCTCCGAAGTTTTTAGTTCCGATCTCGCAATCGATAACAAAACCATTAGGTAAACGTTGAATTTCTTAATTAAAATTAAATTATTTTCATGATTTATTATTTATCTTGTGTACAGAGATCACGACTCTGAAATGTTGCAATGGCATTTTGCAGACGTTTAGTTGTTAGAACTCGTGTACCATTTCAGCTCATTACCAGAATTATACATAAATTAATGCTCTTTATTGTATATTCTACGGAAGTAAGAGACGACTTGTACCAACCGTTCACAAGAAATGCAACAGTAAGAATATAAAGATACATCTTTATAAAATGTTCAAAAAAATCGAATATCAACATAAAATGCATTAAACGCAAGCTGCTCATGTTGAATGCTCTCGAATTTGTCTTTTTTTGAAGTTGCAAACTCGTAGCACTTGATGTACGTAGCGATTGGTTTAACCCTAATTCGCAACTCGCAACATGTATGTTGGCATGACGCAGAGCGGTCTATTGTGTAGCACGAAGCAACAAAAAAAAAGCCGTGTGGCGAACTGCGACCTTTCGCCACCGCGACGGCCTTCCGCGTCAGGAAACCGCGAATACCAACAGTAAACCTCTGAATATCTGATCGATGGCGGTGGCGGGAGGGGGGGAGGGGCATTATGCGCGCGCACTCTTGTTAGCAGTGAAGCGGTCGCTATCGGGCCGCTGCCATCGCGATGCCAACTGAAAGTGCACTCTTCACGAGCGACTCGCCATCGACGCGAGCCCCTCGCTCCGCTTGCTCCGACGGCGCCGGCGCCCGACAGCGGGCTCTGCTGGTGCCGCCCACCCCACCCCACCCCACCCCACCCCACCCCGCCTCACGTCCCGCTGCGCCCCGCCGGTTCACGTCACGCCCCCGCCACGCCGAACCCACTCCCACCACGATCCGTTCCACCCTTCATCGCCACACTCCACCCTTTTGCATCCCCCGCCCATCACTTCCCTCTACCCGCCCCACCCCACTCCCAGCCCTCCCCGTGCCACGTCCCGCTGCGCCTGGCCAATATATGTCATGCCCCGCTAGGCCGAAACCACTCTCGCTACCTCACGCCACGATCCGTTCCCCCTCCCTCACCGCGCCACGTATCGCTCATCCCCTTATAACCACATCCCACCCTTTTGCACCCCGGCCGACTTCACTCTACCCGCCCCGCCCCGCCCCACTCCCGCCCCACTCGCAGCCCTCGCCGTGCCACGTCCCCTCCTCCACGTCATACCCGCTACGCCGAGCCCACTCCCGTTGTCCCTGGACACTTTCCGCCCCATCCTTCAGAGCCGCGTCACGCCACTCTTTTTTCACCCCCACCGATCACGTCATGCTCGCTTCGCACCATGCGCCACGCCCCGCCCCTCAGCCCTCGTCAATTCACACCCGGCTACGCCCTCTCACTCCACCGACGCCAAGCCCACGACCCGCTCCAGTCGCCATCGCCACGCCACGCCATGCCACGCAGCGCCACACCCCGTCCCATTGCACGCTGCCACGTCACGCTCCCTTCGCACTATCCCGCTCAGTGCCACTCCGCCTCTTCTCTCGCCTCGCCGGCTAAGGTGGCGCAGGGCGGCCGCCGTTGCCGCTGCAGCTGATGAGCGCGAGGTCCTAGTGTTCGAGTGCCCACAATCGCGGATTTTCCATGGTGGCTCGAAAAGTGACGTCGAATTCAGCCGCTGGCTGAAGAAGACTTCTAGCGGCCGGCTACTCTCATCGGTAGTTTTCCGTGGTTTCTCTGATCAACACCAGGCGAATGTCGCAACAGAACCCTGAAAAATGAGCCACGGACTGCACGCCATCCTCTCTTCCTCATCCTTGTCCCAGCCTCCCCCGTTCGTACGTACACACACACACACACACACACACACACACACACACACTTACACTCACACTCACACTCACACACTTCATACACTACATTGTGATTCGTGCAGGGAGACCACCCGACCGCTCATAACGTTCCCCGGCTGGGGCGGTGTCCCGCTGGCGGAGATGCCTTGAGAGCGAACCCCTCGGCCAGCGCGGCGTGTGTGTCAGAGCCGAATCTCACGTTCCAGCCCGGGAGGAACACCGGGATGTAGCATGCACCACAGCGACGAGAGTAATGACCTTAGCACGAGACACGGAGTGATGAAAGGGAATCGCCTCGTTGCCTGGCGTGCCGCCTCGGCCCGCACCCAGGCCGTCCCTTCCCTCGCCCTGGCCGACTCCTTTCGCTCCGCTCTCCTGTCGCTCCCGCGCCATCTGCGCGCGCCTAACGGCGTGTGACGCCGCCCCCGCCGCCTCCCGCCGCCCCCCGCCGCAACCCCCCGCAGCCCCCCGCTGCCCCCCGCAGGCCCCCGCTGCCCCCCGCCCGCCCCCCGCCGCCCCCCGCCGCCCACCGCCGCCCCCCGCCGCCCCCGCCGCCCCCGCCGTCCCTCGCCGCCCCGCCGCCCCTCGCCGCCCCTCGCCGCCCCTCGCCGCCCCTCGCCGCCCCCGCCACCCTTGCCGCCCCCGCCGCCCCCTGCCGCCCTCGCCGCCCCCGCCGCCCCCGCCGCCCCCGCCGCCCCCCGGCGCCCCCCGCCGCCCCCGCCGTCCCTCGCCGCCCCCGCCACCCCTCGCCGCCCCCGCCACCCCCGCCGCCCTCGCTGCCCCCGCCGCCCCCGCTGCCCCCTCCGCCCTCGCCGCCCCTGCCTCCCCTGCCGCCCCCGCCGCCCATGCCGCCCTCGCCGCCGCCCGCCACGCGCTCCCTGCAGCGCACTCAGCGCCGCCATCGCGACCGCGGCCCATGCGGCGACGGCAGCCACGTGGGCGGAGGGGGACCCTAGTTACGTCTTCCAAGTTTCACAACTCAGTTAAGAATGTTTTTGTAATTAATATTTTTCGTTTCTGTCTATATTTTTAATACATATCAATCACTTGGTCCATCATTTACAAGGCATCAGACATCAGGTGGCAAATAAATAAATATAATATATAAAACAATGGAAAAGTACAAAACAGAAGAATTACAAAAATTAATATACACAAGTCAACAGAATGCACCTTGTTAAAAACTTAAGAAAAAATTGAAGACGATATTACTAACAGTATGAAAGTATGAAAGAAATTAGAGAAAGAGATTGTAAAAACAGACAGAAAAATTAAAAATAACAATAAGACTTCTTCATTTTTAGAAAATATGTTCAATAAACCATATATTTTTGTAAATTTATTGGATTCTACCTGTGTATTTAAGCTAGGAGAAGTTTTGATGTATAGCGTTTCTAATATCAATCTAGGATAAGAATTTTTTTTCTCAGAAACGAAAAGAGATACCGACACGCGGTTTGCGGCGTTCTTTTCATCGCCAAAAGCTATAGCAACGTGATGTTTAGCGGTGCGAGGGAGTGAAAAGCGTAAAAGTTCCGTGCGCGGGGTCCGAACCCAGGACGCCGACAGACCCCCGAAAAATTCCTGGCGACGCCTCTTTGCAAGACAAACAAGAAAGCTCGTGACCTCAAAAGCTCTCCGACGCGTCGTTTCCACGTAAAAAAAAATGGGCAAAATCGCACTTGGCGGGGATTTACGTAAGATCGAATCGTTCGATTGATTGCTGAGTTGGAACGAATCGTTGAAGTCCTCCAATTGTGAAAAAAATTGAATTTATTGAGTCAGGTACAAAGTACGTATTTGGCATTTTGGTTCGACTGTCCGACGTTGCCGCGTAGCTAACGGTGCCCTCATGCATGGGCCTGGTTTAACTCCTTCGCTGGCGAGGTAACAGGGAGACGTGGCGAACACACGCATTCCCTTCACCGCAACTAGCAAACTCCACCTGCCTGAGCTTTTTATTCGTCACACAGAAACTGAGATTATTTTAATGGAAAACTATGGCTTTACTTTTCGTTTGATCGGGAATCGAACCCGGGGTCACACAACGGAAAGCCGGTACGCTACCATGAGCCTTCCTAGAAGCGAATTATACTCGCATACCACTTTTTGAAATCTATATGCATATCTTGCATTGATTTAAGGTATCAGGGGTTCAGGCCCACTTTTCGCCAGGACGATGGTCCCTAGGGAGTCAGTATGGATGCAATTCGTATTGGCGGGCTGCTTGGTCGATTGTTTTCATGGTTTCACGAACCACGGACCGTGCACGATAGCTTCTTCACCATCCTGCCCAATTTTCCGTCCGCGGAGAATAAACCGTGCGGATCCCCGATCCCAACCCTCGCAGGTTTAGAACGACCGGACAATGCTCGAATTAGTCTGAATCGCCGTGAATATTAAAGACATTTCTATGACCAGGTGCATAAGATTTGTGGAAAATAAGCCAATTACGTCTTATAAGAGTTATCGAAATGTGTACTTCTACATCGACATAATCATTTTTGAAACTTCACATCACTGAAATAAGTATTTGTAATCCATTTTTCTGTTACTTTGCTTTCGCTATGTATTGCTGGTGTGTTCTTGTTTGTTCAGGAAGAGTCTTTGCGTCTGGTATTGACATAATTGCAGCAGAACCCATTGAGGCTGTCTTTGCTTTATTGAATGCATTAATAGCATTGTACATCCCATACTCTTAATTCTGGTAATGAATTTAGTATAAAGTTTCCAACTTTTTTTCGCGAATATTCCGATCAACCCGTCACAAAATGCGGTATCAGGAGAGGCGCACCCGAGATCTCCCAAGGTTGCCGTAGATTTCCTCAGATCAGTGGTTTTCAAATTTTTTGCTGCCTTGACTTCCTTCTGCACAGCCTCCCCTAATTAAAAGTAAATTGTTATTAACAACCTAATATTTTACCTGAAAATAAGGCTTCCATGTATTCTTTTTAGTTTCTTGCTGCGAAGTAGAGAGGATGTTATGTAATGCTACGCGAGAAAACGACGAATTTTCGGCAGAAAAACTCTTATTACTTTGTGGCGTCGTTTAATTACTCAAATACAGACACGAAGGACTCGTAAAAACAAGTTTATTAATAACTAAAGAAGTACATACAATGTTGTACAAGTTCATTTGCTTTATCCGTGCTTTACGTAACCCTCCTAAGAACAGTTTATCTTACCCGCCACCCGCGACTGCCTTGCGAGTCGCCCACCCGCCCTTGCTTGACCGCAAGAACAGCGAATCGCTTGACCGCGTCGCTAAAGATGAGACTGATGTCTCCCCCGGACAAGTCCGGCCGCTCGCCCTGGAGCGCAGTACATGAGCACTTAATGAAGATACCAATTCGGCGCCGTACCGCAAAAGGATCCTGGCTAATATGCCCTTACCTCACCTTAAATAGATTCGGTCACATGACCGACCGATCACATGATTTATTCCCACTTCGTAGCTAAAGTGACGTGGGTGCCCCTCGTGACCTCCCTCCCAGAGCTTGGTAGGCGCCGTCTGTGACGTATACAGCAGACCACTGTGACGTGTCTTGCCGCCCCCCTGGCCTCCGCACCCTTTCTACTTCCTGGCTCAGCCTAAACCCATCTTAGACACGCCCCCTTCCTGCTCAACCTAATGGTCTGTCTATTTGTGGCTTCCTGTCTTTTGGTACATTTGTCTATTGGTACATCCTGTCTTTTATGTATGCAAGCGTCACTATGCCACAACTTATTTCTGTCAGTCTGTTGTCAGTCCGTCTGTGAACAACGATAGTGGCTAAACCGTTCAGCCGGTTTTGTCCAAAATTGATATTTCCCAATTGATCTGGCTGATGTCGCGCCTCCTTGAATTTGAAACCGATATTTTAATTTTGGAGGGTACTTTACATGAAGCCTCTGGGATATTTCCCAAATTTTCAAAAAAGAATTGGGGAACTTCCATTTTCATTTTTTAAATTTTCATAAAAAATTTCCATTAAAAAAATGTTGTTGGATAGTATGAAGGACGTTTAAGAGAATGGTGCAGGTCTCATGTTCGTTAAAAATCCTGATTTTTCGAAAATTGCAAAGTTCAGCATTTTTTCGGCATCTTCTTACAACTAAAATATTAATGATAGAGATTTTTCCCCTCATTGACATCTTTTTCTTAAAGATTGGTTTTGAAATATGGTCATGTACAATTTTTCGAAAATGAGTTCTTTTCGTGTAATGTTGCGTGAAAATACGAGAGAGAAAGTTGTGTTTTAGTTCTAGTTCATTGTATAGTACTTACAGTGTAATGCAATAATTACTTGCAAAATAATGATTACTTACAAAATAATTATTGCTAATCATTTGCACTATTCACTGTTGTATTTACTGAATTTAAATACTATTTGACAAAATTAGGAAAACTAAGGAAAATTAAAAAGGAACAATGATGGTTCAGAAAGAGAGATGAATGGGCTTATTTGATGTCACTCAGTTCATCGAATTTCCACACTAATTTATAAAATGGCAATACGCATCTCTTTCTCGACATTTATTCTTAATCTGTATTTTGTCTTGGTTGTCACCCTGGCTGAAAATAGGCAGTTCTCGCTCCTTACCTCCGTAACTGTCGCCCCTCTCTGGAGAGGCTCGCCTTACGATTTGAGTAACTCTTAGATGAATGGAGGTGGGACTTGTATGAGAATGGAGGATGGAACCATTGATGAACAGAAAGGTGAAATACGCCTATCGAGGTCCGTGTTTTCAGGCACTGCCCAGTATCCGCCTGGAGCAGCCATTATGTTGGTGCATTCCGAAATAAAAGAAAACAGATTATTTAACCGCTTATTAAATCTACCCACAGATTTTGTGCGTTAGTATTTCAATACGGTGTGCAGGTGAATTTTAATTAAACCGTTGAAACGAGATAACAGAATTGCTGGATTTCGAATGTTTTTTTTGTTGAAGTTTGCGTTTATTAAATGTGTAGCAGTGTAATAACATATCATGGTGGAATCAAATAGGAAATTCGAATGTAAACATATTTTAAAAATCAGTAATTCTTAAAATCACTCTAGTTAAATTATTATTTATTTGACAAAATTCTCGAGTTAAGCGAATAATAATTATTGACTTTCGCAGTTAAATAGTTCGCGTTTCCACTAGTTTTCGTTGCCAATGGGGGACAATTTTTTTTGTGATAAAAATTCTCTTGAACGAATTCTCGACTATAAGAGAAATACTCCTAAATATTAACACCCGTAACCTGGCGTACAAATGTTATTCTTGCTGAATCTGCCAGGATCCATAATCAACTTGATACAGCAGCAATAATTGTTCCGAAAGTTTGTGTTAAAACACATCATTGAAAATCGTAAGCTTTAATTCCAATTCTGAAGATACTGGTTTTCTAGTGAGAAAACGAGGTTCCCAGTGACGAATTTTCACTTTTAACACTTGACGTGTCTGAGTCCATTTCAGAGGAAATACGAAAACCGAGCAATCCCTGTGGAGAAATAAGCGGTTTATTTAATACTAGAGAACGGAGTTTTTGGTAAACATATTTTAAATCGCGTGTGATGTTTTACGCAAATCGAAACCTCAAAAAATGGGCATTTATTTTACCTAAAACACTTTTTCGCAATTTTAAAATTAAAATAAATATTTTTTTGTTTTTGCTGCAAAAGTACGAGTATATATTTTTGAAGATTTGCATTTATTCTCTTTTTCTGAAGTAGTGCTCTAACAATACGTGCCATCGCTATTCTCGTTCTAGTTATTTATCGGTGCATTCATCTGCAGAGGTGCGTTCCAGATAATTGCCAAGATGTTTCTCCTGCACACGCGCTGAAACACAATACAGAAGAGAAACTAAATTTAATGTCCTGTCCGATTCGCGCAGCCCAATGAAAGGGGTCTTCTTGGAATTCAGGTTATTGAGACCTTTCTCGAGACGGTGGCTGGTATCTCACAGCGTGAATGCGGGCTCTATTCCTGGAATAAGCAGTCGTGACCATTCCAGACATCGAGGTATCTGGCGCGTTTGAGCTTCTTCATATTCCCAGAACTGTTAACTCACTCGTCCCTAATGTGATTCACTTTCTCTTGAAAAAATGAGTAGAACTCGGAAGACAACTGCCTTGCGAAGGCATTGCTTTCTGTGGGTCGCTCATGCTCATGTGTTATTTTCTCAAGGCCTGAGACATTTCTTCAGCAGCGGCGAGTCTTCGTTTGTGTTCAGCTCTCTTTTAGTGACTGTAAAGATTCCGAAGTAAAGGCGAAGGTTGAGGACCGCTTGAACAGATATAAATCGGAATTTGAAGATGTTTTTACCATTGATGGAAAAATTGTCTGTTAACCGTATCCATTGTGGTCGAACAGCGTTTCCAAGGATTTAAGCGACAACAAATGTGTTCAAAATGCAACACGTGTAAAAGCTCAACACACATTTGTGTGCCAAACTCTGCCAACACAAGCACGCCTTAAAAAATCTCCATGTATTGTGCATACTAGTATTGTGCTTCTGATTCTGTTGACGTACTACTCTTACAATGTAAACAACCTTTAATTTTATCTCACCCATTCGCATCTAATGAAGAAAACCAGCCGCCAATCCAATATGTGGAGGAATATTATCAACGTCACATATCTTCGAGTGTTTTAGTCTTCAAAATCTACGAATCTCTCCTGGCATCAAGAACGAAATTTATTAAATTTTTAATTCAATAGAAGGTTTCAAAAGTAATTTAACTTTTCTTAATTTGGTTGGTTTTCATAATATGATCTGATTGCAAAATTTATAATACCTCTTATTTTATTTTATTATGTTTATTCTAAATTTTAAAAAATGTATCTCTAGTATAAATCAGTAGTGGTCGCTAATGACCATGGATCTTTTTAAAGCGACCTTAAATAAACAAATTTTAAAAAATCTTTAATTAAAACAATTCTCGTAAATTCACGAACACTGATTTCCCTGATGAAACAACGCTAAGTAAGAATTTTCGCCCATAGTATTACGAAGAGACCGTATAGTGTATTCATCAATAAAGAAGAGAAAATTTAATTGTACGTCGATGAAACAATCGGCTCTAGTGATTGAAAAGTCGAACGTGTTGTCATTAGCGCTCGGAGTACCTTCCAAGGATGAAAAAGAAAATGCTTTCTTCTGACGTGCGAGGAGAAATGCAGCAAATTTTATTACTGTTGCAAGCTTTTTAGTGAGGCAATGTACTTGCTTTGGGGTAAAGTACGACAATGTTTTGCTTTTCCTAACAGATATAGTAGCGTACGTGAATATGGCTACTGATGGGTTCCTAGTGAGTCATCCCAAAATTCTTTATGTGAGCTACATGGTTCATGAATTGTCACGCGGTGTTTGAACAAAAACGCATGCTTTATCAGAACGTAGATAAACGTTTCTCGAATGGAAAGAATGAGTTTCGAAAATATCCAGCTGGGATCGATTTATTCATGACAAATAATTCTGATGTTTTAGTTACTCCGCGCCCTGTGGTAATGTGGCTATTATATAGAAATAGCTGAGCTCTTGCGATTTCATTGGACAAGGCTACGAGATGTAGGAGCAATACAACGGAAAGAACTACATATTCAACAAGGAAAATCGAAAATCCCCATAACAGTATTTCTTGTCGTTCTGTACTTATTCTCGAAGACAAATGAAGAGAGATTTAAAAATTCTGGAACAATATATTGATTATTCACTGTGATCACATTGTTTAGAAACTGGATCACACTTCGATTGTCTGTTAATTCTGTTCAAATCTTCGGTATCCTTCTAATTATAAACAATCACTTCTTAGTAACTGATATTGTATGGAATTTTACGGACAGTCGGTTAAAAGCCATATAAGGAACATAGATAGATGGGAAGGGGGGATATTTAAGAATATATTGAGGAAATACTTAATCGCGATAAAAATAAGATATTTAATCTTGATAAAAACCTGGAAACTATTGTAATACTTTCGGCGATGTCGCGGGCAGACGATCGGCTCGCAAGTGCAGAACGCCCGCGGGGGCAGGCGTTGTGCAGGCCTGTTTTAGAGAATGGAAGAAAATCAAAACGGTAGAAGTGACTTTTTATGTATTCTTAGAAAACGTGTCTATGTAGTGTGTGAATGTAAAGTCGTGCATTAAATGAAAATTTGAAATGTGGTTTTAAAGAAACCTGTCTTTACATTGATATTGATTAAAAAACAGATTTTTCTCAGAATATATAAAATGTCACTTACACCATTCCGGGTTTCACCCATTCGAATCAAACGAAGTATTACCCTCTTGGGGCATCTTTGAGGAATGCTGAATCAAACGGGAAAAACAAAGCCGTTAGCCCAGGGGTTTTCAAACATTTTTCGTCCACGGCTCCCTTCATCTAAAAAAAACTTCCCGCGGCTCCTCTGGTATCAATAAATTTCAAATATAAGGTTTAATATACGCCTACTGAAGATTCAACACAAATGAGTAAGTGATATAATAGGCTATTTTATTTCTCCATTATAAAATAAGACATAACACTTTTTCCTTCGCAACCGCACTTTCGCGTGAGCACGGGAACTCTTGATCTGCGTGGGCAGAAAGATGAAATATCCCCAGCCGCGATGCGCGCTAGGGATGTACGTCGATGCTAAACGAGCCACAGAAGCTTTTGGTACATAACTTGCTACGTCCAATTAACCCACAATTAATTAGAAAAATAAATAACATATTATATATTGCAAATAATATATAGTACTAGCTGACCCGGCAAACGTTGTTTTGCCATATAAATTATTCCTACGATTATTTTAGTAGAAAAAAATTGACTAACTTATTGTCCATGTTTGAGGATGTGGAATATGTGTGTTGAAGAGGCGTGGAGCGCTGTGAACGATGATGGAATATAAAAATAACACAATACCAAACATTTATATTTTTAATTTATTGTAATTTATTTTTTGAATTGATAGACATTGCTAATTATAATAATTTTACTAAAAAAACATATCAATCCCTCAACGCAATAGAGTGTACAATATTTTTTTTATCCCATCTTTAGCTAACACAAATAAACTGGATGGTGTGCCCACTCGAGAGCATGCCACGTATGCCATGACCGTGTGAAAAACATGATGTGCTCAAAAATAAGCCACGAACAGACATCGTTTGGCCTTGAGACTTATTGTTAGTCATCGCAAATGCCAATCTTAACGGAAATTCATGACGTTAAAATTAAATTGGCATATCTGTGGGTATAATTGGGATCCGTGGCAGTAATATATTCTCATCTCGAAATTTGCCATTTAAAATGATGTTAACGATAACGTTTTTCATTACAGCCCTTCAAATTAATCATAAATTATTTAAAAATTACACCGAAACAGAAAAATGATAATTGTAAAATTAGGATTAACGCCCACACAATAAAAATAATGGCCGAAAACTGTAGTGAGTGAGAAACGGCTTATTGTGTGAGTGATCTCATCCCTATTCCGTGCTGCTTATAGGGTCAGAAGCAATGTTGCCAGATGTGAAACTTCCCATTGCGAAGTTTTAAGTTCGAAAATGCGGATTTCTTCTAATGAATGCGGATTTAGTACGTAAAATATAATTTAACAATAGGGGAAAACATCAATAATTCATATATTGACATAGAATTCCGTTTTATTAATTAAATAAATGCGATATTGTTTCACTATATTTGTTCTGTTTGTTCTCACTATATATAATGTTCTCGATTCACTCAAGATATTAAAAATATAAAATATCAGTATTTTTGTTATAAATGTACTTTCAATTTATTTTTAATCTCGGTTTAATATGAAGCCGAGTAACGTAATTTCAACATTTTTAATTTCAATATCCCGCGAAGTGCATCGTTTCTCCGGCTTGAATAAACGCAGTAAGAATCCGAACGATCCGTATTCTTATTAGGCGTATTCGAAAACGACTAACCAACATGTTGTCACCTATATGTCCTCTGAAACTCTAACAGTAAGACAATAAAGAACGGAGTTCACGACAACACCTTGGTGCTTGGTCACCAATTTTCGAATACGCCAATTGGATAAACCCTAATGATTGGTGTTTTATTGCTTTCTACTTTAATCGAATAGAGAGAGACAGCATTTTAAACATTCAAACTTTGTCAACCTTAGTTAGTGGGACATTTAACGATCATTATAATAACTGAGGATATGGAAAAAATAGATTTTAATCCACCATCATGGAAATTCAGGTTTTTTAGGCATCCTGATCGCTTAATGCGGATTAGGTGTTATTAATGCAGTATGAAATGCGGAAATGCGGTACATCTGGCAACTCTGGTCAGAAGTGACGCCGGTAGACGCCTTGCGGGGTACTGATCAAGTGATAATTACATCATGTAAATGAATCAGGGTTTTCTTTGCCTATTGTCGCACTAAATGGCAGTAAAAACGAAAATCTATATATTAAAAGACGGCAGGAGAAAATAATTAACTTAAATAGAGGATATAATTATAAGGAGATAATAATTAAATTAAAATAATTAATTAATAAAGGTAATAAATAAATATTCTCTAATGAACAACCATTTAAAAAATTGTTATAAAATACATGTACACATTTTTAACTGTTCAGCAATGAATTTGTTCCTCATTTTGTACATTTGAGAATTTAATATCCACTTCCGAAGGCTAACTAAACATTAATTAATTAAGGCTAAATAAACATTTCGCAGCAACAAACATCACAAATTATTAAAACAAAATTCCTAGTCCCAATGTCTTATCTACCTGTAGTCAAATAGTGATTGCTGTGATTTTTTCCTGCTAATTATAGAATTAATGAATTATTATTCTCTAATATGCTTAAGACTCCTCAAACCTAAGGCAACAATGTATTACGGAGACAAACATTTTTCTAGCTGAGCCCGGCAGATGTTCTTCTGCCCCTATAATCACCTCTTTCCATAACTCGTCACACTCAGTTTTAAACTGTTTTTGACATAAATAAATAAATAAATAAATAAATAAATCTCTTTCTCCGTCTCTCTTTCTCCGTCTCTCTCTCTTTCACCGTCTCTCTCTCTTTCACCGTCTCTCTCTCTTTCACCGTCTCTCTCTCTTTCACCGTCTCTCTCTCTTTCACCGTCTCTCTCTCTCTTTCACCGTCTCTCTCTCTCTTTCACCGTCTCTCTCTCTCTTTCACCGTCTCTCTCTCTCTCTTTCACCGTCTCTCTCTCTCTCTTTCACCGTCTCTCTCTCTCTCTTTCACCGTCTCTCTCTCTCTCTTTCACCGTCTCTCTCTCTCTCTCTCTTTCACCGTCTCTCTCCGTGTTATTCACATTTAATAGCAGATTCTGCACATCGCTGAGCAGGTGCGTAATATGGAGAAACACCGTGGAACGGTGAAATACCGCCGTATGAAATACCTACCGTGTGTAGCGGGTTGCCTAAAACGTTTAGTCCGAAAGATTAAAAAAAGTTGGGGTGGACCACCCTTATCACTAAGGGATATAAAAAATAGATAACAACCTATTCTCAGACCTACTGAATATACATATTAAATTTCATCAAAATCTGTCAAGCCGTTTCGGAGGAGTATGGTAACTAAAACTGTGACACGAGAATTTTATTTTTATATATATATATATATATATATATATATATATATATATATATATATAGAGAGAGAGAGAGAGAGAGAGAGAGAGAGAGAGAGAGAGACGGTTTATTCGCGACTTCGACATTCGCGAGTGGGTCTTTCGGTCGTACATTTTCTTTGAATGCGAGCACATTTCATTTCCTTTATCATCATCTTCTGGAAAACGATCTCGGAAGAACTCAGAGCTCATAGTATAATTTTCTCCAAAAATTACGCAGATGAAATGTCATTTCACATTTATAGAATAACACAATTGTAAAATAATTCAGTTGAGTTTCGTCAAATTGGAGGTAAGGGTTTTGCCCAAATGAACAGAAAAGCCATTCAGGACCAGTGCAACTCTCATTAAAATGAGCTCATTGTAAAGAAGCTTCGGGAAATCATCAGTGAAGAAAACCTCCTCGACGGTAATGATGAAGTAACGGATACGAAACTGCGTCCTGGAGTAACTTCAATGTCAAAATTGTTGATGGCGTTCTAAAATCAACAAGCCCTAGTGAAACTGGCTTTCGAATGTGATCCAAACACGGAAATCACTTCGAAATTAAAGAGAGAATAAAAGCAGGAAATCTTTCAAATTTGGATATAAGAACAGCGAGAAAGGTGATGAAACAAAAGAATTAGCAAATCCTATATACAATTATTTTCATCTTCGATATAATTTTCAAACAATATTTTATTTCTTTATTTTGGAGTGTTAATTGTGAATTCTGCTTGTAATAGAGATTAATCAGTTGTACTGTAATTGATTTTCAGATTTTGTCTTTCTTTTTTAAAGTTTTTCGATATCCAAGAACCTAACCCACATTTCTTAATTAAAAGATAGACTTAACATTCGCGAGGTTTTTTGGAAACCTAACTCTCGCAAATGTTGAGTGATTAAACTAAATGAAATCTAAAGATAATAAATAATAAATAAATAATAAATCACCGCGACACCCTTATCATGTGGCCGCGGCGCATGGTTTGAAAGCCCCCGCGTCAGCCCGAAGGTGCGCGCGGAGCCGTGTTCGCGGCTCCTTTTGAAGCGTCGGTGGAGGCGGCGGTGGTGACGGCGGTGGCGGCGGTGGCGGCGGCGGCGGCGGCGGCGGCGGCGGCGGCGGAGGAGGCGGTGGCGGTGGCGGTGGCGGCGGTGGCGGCGGTGGTGGCGGTAGTGGCGGGGGCGGAGGTGGGGGTGGAGGTGGCGGCGGCGGCGTGTAGTGGCGGGGGCAGCGGTGGAGGTGGGGGTTGAGGTGGCGGTGGCGGCGGAGGTGGCGGCGGCGGCGTTAGTGGCGGCGGGGGCGGGGGGTGGCGGCGGCGGGGGCGGGGGCGGGGGCGGGGGGGTGGCGGCGGCGTGACGCACGCGGGGGGGGAAGGGAAACTGCCGAATTTCCGCGCCATAAATCCCGCGCGCTCGTCTTCGCGTTGCGCCTTTTAAGGCGAAGGCGCTCCTTCGCCGCCGTCCACTGCAAGAAGAGGCATTAGGGAGGGTTGGCAGCGTGAAACCACACGCAAACGCTAATAGGTTCTCGTAAGAGGCAGCGTTTCGATCATTAAACGCTTCGTCCGGCGGTTTTCCTTTTAAAGCATCGCGTCACAGATTGATTCGAATTGTTACGGCAGAGTGTGGTGCTGTTGCTAAATCCTCATATTCTCACCATGATACCAGAAGTTGCATGCGTCACTACTGTTTCTGCGAATCCGCCTGACAGTAAAGAGCAATGAAAAATCTGTTGCAATTGAAAACAGTAAGGATCTGTTTTCATTCCAACTCAAATCTCTGTCCGCCGTCGCTTGCTCTGTTGTGACTTGCTGTGTGATTTGTTACTTTACTTGCTGGATCTGTCTTTACTGTTTACGTTCCATCTTGACTTGCGAGCTATATTGTTGTCTCCCTCATTGAAATTATATTTTGATTCCTAGTTTTTTTTTATTCACATGGTTCGTGATTTCGGGGCCATTCTCTATCAAACTTATTCAAATCCATTGATGGTTAATTAACTTGCTACTCACTGTCTCAGTGTAGAAACACTGGCTATATTGCTTACAGCTGTACTCTTCCTGTGTTTCGCTAATCTGTGTTTTTTTCTGTTCGTGCATCAAATCGGCGTCGCACTTGCTGGTTTACAGATCACTTAGCTTTAGATTGACTGTTGGCTAGTGATTTCACTTGTTGGTTCATATCAGTAAATGACTAAAAAACAACTGTAAGTCAGTTTTGGATGGAGTGTATTCTTTAATGAGACGAGAAACATTTAGCACAAAATTGGTGATTACTTTACAATTCTATCATAGTTATTAATCCTAACATAACGAAAATTCCTTTCCTTGAATCAGAGGGAGAAGGTGAGAAAAAGAATCGAGTGTTTGTCGAGGGTTTTGGAGTGTTTTTAGACTGTAGAGAGGTTATTTCCACCTCGAACGCTAAGCATTATCGATCTTCTGCGCATGCGCAGTTCAAGTTTCGCATCACTTTAGTGCATCTGCGCATGTGCCGAAGATCGCTACTGTAGAGGTGGCAAAAGCACTCTATTAAAGCCACCTCGCCTCGATGTGGCCCGCGCCGAGGCCTCCAGTGCGTGCGTTGCTCGGGCGCCGTCCATCAGCGCGTGTCGCCGGCCGCTGGTGGCATCGCGCGACGGCGGCGCGGGATTAGCAGCGCCTTGTAAGGCGGCGCGACGCGCATATTTTGACGAGGGCGGGTGTCGCCGCGGCCACCCGCCGACCCGCCTGCAAATTGCGGCGGGCCCATAAGAAACCTTCGGTGACACTCCGCCCCACCCCTCCCGGGAGAGATGGCTCAGTGCATCAACCTGATGTCACTGCAGTCCCTCTGACCGGGAGGTCCTAGGCAGGACTTTCGACACTCGCTTCTCAGCTACGACGAAGTCAGTCGCTGTCTGGAGGAGAATTCTAGCGACCGGCTGCTCTGATCGGTACTTTTCCGTGGTTTCTCCGATCAACACCAGGCGAATGCCGGAGCAGTACCCTAACAAACGGGCCACGGACCGTGAGCGATTTTTCCTTCCTCTTCCTTGTCCTATCCTCACCCCTTACACGCCGGGAGAGCGGTCGAGAGCTGAGAGCTTGTCCCGGCTGGGGCGGTGCCCCGCTTGTGGGAGATACTGGGTTGAAGGGTAAACCCCGCTAGTCGACGGTAGGTCGGCGCCAGATCTCGCCATCCAGTGTGGACAAGCTCCTCCAGAGAAAATAATCGCTACCTCCAAAGAAAAACACGCACTACGCTTATGGGACTAATGACCTAAGTAGTTCACGCGCCCGGAAACACGAATCAATCAATCAAAAAACCCGCCCCCACCTCCCCTCCCCGCTCCACTTGCGCCTTCGACTCTGCGAGCACGCAACCCGTGATTGGCCTCACGCCACGGATAGTTGTTTTTTTTTAATTAAAATTTTTGTATTTAAGGTGGCTTTACAATATCTCAGTCATCACCGACCCCTGTCGTTACCACAATTGTATATATAAACATAATGGTTACAATTATAATAGGAATACATGTTAAACTTAATTACATTTTCACGTGTTACGATTAATCTAACATTATCCCTAGCTTTCTAAGGTTGTACAGGTTTGTTGTTACTAAGAATTTTACTACTTTCGCACACCCGTCAGTGGAACTGAGTAATGATTTTAGGGTTCCTTACATTTTCAGAAGTTTTCTTATACAATCAAAGCAGGGCATTCAAAAATTAGGTGGGAGGCGGAGACTGCTGCACCACACTTTGGTCAGTGTTCTGGATCAGATCTCTTGAATAAATATGGATAGGTCTGTTTTTTCCTGGCATTGAGTACTCAGATTTCCAGTTGAACTTCACGCAAAGTTTTCTTGGCGTTTTGAAGCGAGACAATAGGGTTCTGTCTGCAGCACTACAGATATGCGCTGATGCTACCAACTATTAAAATACAAATACAATGACAGTGTATCATTCGCTGTTGCTGCTTATAATACGCAAGTACAATAAATGATAAAGGAACTAACAAAATAAAATCAACCGTAATCGAAAGTTATTATGGAGAGAAATTGCGCTTATCAAAGTGCTAACTTCCGTAACTTATCGCCAGCGTTCAAGTGATATTTGAGATACATTAAAATCAGAAAATATGAAACAAAAACAAAAAAAGATGGGTGTAAACAACGTTATATAAATGAGCAAGTGAAATACACAGGGCAATATGGAACAAAGTAAACCCAAGAACTATTCGACTTACGGTAGGCGCCCTGACATGACGTTCCCAGTGAGACTAAGGTGTTTGATTAGGTCGTGGCGAGTCGTGCTAGTCGAAGACTAGGAAGCTCAGACCTAGAAAACTTGCACGAATAATAGATAGGAACCTATTGCATCATAATCTCCTGTCTTTTAGTTACGACTGTTAATTGTTGAAATGTTTTAAACAATTCTCTTATTTTTCAATTTTCTTCTTAAAAAAACTGTTAGAATTCTAATTATTGTCGTGCATTTATGTTAGCTTATATTCTATTATTATTATTCCTCTAAATCACGAATTAAGATTTTATGTGTCGGCTGAATATAAAATCTACTCCAGGTTGCAACCAGCTGCCTAAGGAGCAGATCTAGGGACTGTCGGTCCCTCTACAATACTCTTCGCAAAATGTGGGCTGTTCCAAATAAAGCTAGTTCTTGCACTTCCCAGTCTTTTGGATTACCTGGGAGTTTAGACAAGTTCTTACACAAATTTTGCGGAACAAATCCCAGAGCTCCGATAACTATCGGGACGACCTGTGCTTTTACGTCCCACATTTTGATCGCAAGGTACAGCAACATTCACAAGTAAACACGATTTGTTCTCCAAATCCCAGATGACTATATCCGGTTTGTTTGCTGCTATCGTGCGATCAGTTTGAATTTGTTGGTCGTACAATATCGTACACAATCCAACAGACGTCACCGGTTTCGGTGAGTGTTCGTACCACTTGGGGCATGTGTTCGGAACTTCGAGGGCGGTACAGATCTGCCGGTGGAGGTAGCTACACACACTGTCGTGTCTTTTCAAGTATTCGGTCTTTGCTAGGATTGGACAAGCTGAGACAATATGGTCGATGGTTTCTACGTGTTCCTGACAAATGCGGCATTTATCATCTTGGGAAATTTGGAGAACCGCTTTATCATAATGTGTTCTCAAGGCCAGATCTTGGGCAGCTATTACAAGTGCTTCCGATGCTGGCTTCATTCTTCCCCTTTTAAGCCACATAAATGATTGATCTTTATTGATCTGCACCTTGTCCATTCGTTTCAAATATTGTCGGTGGAGTGGTTTGTCTCTCCACGATTTATCATTTTTTGTGTCTCACACTTCATGTTTAGCAGCATCAGAAGTTCAGTGTCTGTGTTATTCGACGTGTCTTGCCTAGTTTTCTTCGCAATGCTTCTTGCTACACTAACAATGCCTCTGTTTCCCATTCTTCGGTCAGATTTCATGACCTGCCTCATTAGTGGGTCATCTTGATGGCTGTCTACATACTTTCCCATCCCGGTTATTGCATTGTGCCAGGAGGCTTCAATTTGTCTGAGGCCTCTTCCTCCTTCCTTACGTGACACATAAAGTCTATGTACATCAGCTCGGGGGTGGGCAACATGATGCATTGTAAGCAATTTTCTGGTTTTTCGATCCATGATGCGAATTTCCTGTTCAGTCCAGTCTACTAGTCCGAAACTGTATTCGGCTACAGGCTCCGCCAAACTACCTATTGCTGATATTTTATTCCTTCTATTATTATTATTATTATTATTATTATTATTATTATTATTACTTTACAGGTCAATTTTAAATTTGAAATTATAAAATATCTTTCTATTTTAATTTCTAATTTCCAGTTTTACATTGTTGATAATCTAAAAAACAAAACTCGTCGACGTACCCTGGCGAGTATCATTAGAGATCCAATGCTCTCCGAAAAGGGGCAATCAGAATGGTGCATTGAGATCACAGACAGAGAACGTACATTAATTAACAGTGGAACGTAGTATAACTACATAAGAAAACAAAGAATGTGAAGAAAAATTATTTTTCCTTTTTGAATCTAAGCATCCATTGAATTGTCTAATTTGCTACATGCATAACATGTTATTCCACAATTTCAAAAGAGGAATAAAGAACTGCAACATTCTGGAATGCCGCCATTAGTTTTACATTTACAAGGGCAATTTTTAATTGCGCGATTCTTGATTTATTGTCGTTTCCGGACGTGGCAACGGCTAAGGGTATTTGTCCCGTAAGTGTAGTGTGTGTTTTATGCCAGTGCCGGGAGGCGGCCAGTGATCTTCGCCCGCTGCGTGCCAAGATCCAACAGCGACCTAAATGTCGGATTACAGGATTTCCCAATCTAGGTATCTCCCACCAGTGCAGCTCTATCCCAGCCGGAACAAACCCCTGGCAGGTCTCCCGACATGTATGGTAATATAGTGCCTGTAAATGTGTGCGTAAATAACGGGTGAGGATAGGTCAAGGAAGGAAAGATCGCGCGCGGTCAGTGACTCGTTTGTTAGGATATTGTTGGGGCTTTCGCCTGGTGTTGATAGGAGAAACCACGGAAAAACTATCGATCAGAGCAGCGAGCCGCTAGAATTCTCCTCCAGGGTTTGGACTAGCTATGTAGCTAGTGTCGAAAATCCTGCCACCGTCGGGTCTCGGATCCTAGGACCTCCGGGCCAGTGCTGTTGCGCGAGAAAAGTCGATTTCTTTCCGGTAGGCAAAGAAAAGCACTGCTGCCCCCCTCGCAAATTCAAATATGTGGAAATCCAACTTGTCCCTGCTGCTCTGCCTGAGCACTGCGAACGTGAGCACATTTTCGCAATCCCTGACCTCTCTCCCTCCAGCAGTTAAGAACGGGTTGGCAACCCTGCCCAGTTGCCGACACTGGTCATGTGCGACCCGCGACCCGGAGACGGACTGTCGCTGTCGCCGGACAACATTTTTACGAGAGCCCCCCCCCCCCCACGCGTTTCTTTGGGCGTAACCTTCCGCCCCCCCCCACCCCTCCGCCCGCGGAGCCAACGCGACGGCAGCGAGCTCTTGAGTCGCCGCGCGCCGGCCCTTTCGTCTCGCCTTCTATATTTTATCGTTAATAGCGTCCGCGCGTCCGAAAAAACAAGTTGGAGGTCAGTGGCTGCCGTAGATGGCGTTTTGCGCCGTGACCCGCCGGGCCCTGGGAGCGTCGCGGGCGGGCGACGCGGCGGCAGCCCCTCTGCCCTTGCAACCACTTTCATACACCGCGAATAAGACTATTCCTCTATGCTGGTGACTAGGATGCGGATTTCTATCATTTTGCATATTTTTGTCCGTTGGTTGAAGACATAGCTAAGTTAAATTTCTTGACGTTTGGTTAGAATATGATGCTGGGTAGATTAATATGTTAGTGCATATTTGTGCATATTTAGCCGATTTTTCCTGTTGGTGCATATTCGTGTAGGCATAGGCGCGTATTTAGCATATTCTCGTTAAAAAGAAGACTAATGTAAAAAACGTTTCATCTTTTCAAAGAATCTTATGTAATTGTGAGCGTTCATTGATTCGAAAGAGCCAGTCACAGTTTCGTTTTTGTGTTTTCTGTAGGTTATAAAATACTTGTGAAAATGTCGGATATTTCTTGAGAACATATTTTTTAAACCAGTCAGGAGAAATTCATCACGACATGCAATGTACTTCACTAAGGTGATTATTTCTCTCGTGAAGTAGTGTAGATTATATTACGTTTGCACAAAAAATGTATCTTTCCATTCCAGGAAAATTTTCAGTTAATTCCAAGAATTTTATCAAGACAGGTTTGCAGAAGAAGTTAAATATTGTTAATTTTAAGTGCATATTAAAGGGCATATTTCAGAAATTTTTTGGTCATTAATGCATATTTTTAAAAGCATATTTCGAGATTTTTTTAGAGCATAAAAATACGCTCCCTACTGATGACTTAGCCGTCCTAGCAAGTGGAATAAACCTTGACAATAAACTCAAAATACTACAGCAACAGATGAACCTGACACAGAAGTGGGCGGAAGAAAACCACTTGACTTTTTCAGCGGAAAAGTCTCAGGCGATCTGTTACTATCATCGCAAACACAAATATACAAAATGGTTCACGCCGCCAAAACTAATTACACTACAAAGTCAAAAACTGAAGAAGGCGCCTAAGGCTACGTACCTAGGCGTCACTTTGATCGAAGGATGCGCTAGCATTTACATGTTGGGCGAATCCGATCAAAACTTCAGCTAAGAGTTCGACTCTTGCAACGTCTCCTGAGGGAATCTACACTTCCTTCGGAACTTCACCTGCCACTCTATAAAACGTGTTGCCGCTGCGACGTGGGGACTACAGCACAGAAGTACAAGGATAACACTTGAGCTAGTTCGGAACAGAGTTCATAGCACGTCCTGCATTTCGGAAACGGTTGAAAGTTCTCAGGAAGGAACTCGGTATAGAGTCCTTCACTCAATGCTTGAGAAAGCTATCTTTTAATGAAGCATATCAAGACTTTCAAACCAGCAAAGCACTGGCGACGCTTAAACAACTAGCTCGACATGTCCTCACTATAGGACAAAGACGACAACCACTTCTCTCAGACATTTGGAGGGCCTAGTGCAACACATCACCACAAAACGCAGTCACTAACATGACTAAACACAGAAGCCTATTTGGCTAGTGGCCGCACAGTCCCACACGAACCCACACCAGCCACTTACATATAGCAGTTAAACGCGAAATGCATGCGAACTGCAAACATACTAAAGCACACTGACTTTCGGCTAATCCGGAAAAGAAGACACTTCGATATAGAGGAGCTTCTCTAAGAAGGAATCATTCTGACAGGTCGGGAAAGAAATGAAAGCCATGCAGGGCGAGGACTTTGCACAAGATAGTGATGAAGCCATTTGCAAGTGAGCGAACTGTAAACGAAAGCACTGACAAAGCACCTGCATGGCCCCCTCAAAAGGCCTACAGCCCTTCTTTTATTTTGGAAAAATTGAGTTAAATATTTATTTGTTAGAATTATGTAATTATTTAAGCAATAACATTGTATAGTATCATATCTACAGTACATAAATAAAACACAGTGTAATAAGAAATGTTTATTATTAAACAAAAGTGTGTGGTTGCCCCCCTGGACAGGCTCCGCCCGTGAGTGGTAGCGATGTTGCTGTCGATGAACGGTGGCGATGAACGCGACGGTGTACAAGAAGTGCCTGTTGCTTGACTGCGAGACTATCATTTACCAAGAGACTCAGAATCCACAGCGACCAAAGCCGCTCCTTGCGCGGGGGCAGTGGCGGAGAGCCGAACTGAATGCTTGGGTGCGTGGCGACAGAGGGTGCAGAGCAGAGGCCTGAGAGGGCCTGAGAGGCCGGGCGCGCGCCGTCTCGTGCCACGTCGCGTCGCGTCCTGTCGCCTCCGTGTTTACGAGGAGCTGCTCCGCTTGATTTGCGAGCGCGCGCCAAATTGCGGCGCCATCTGCATCGCAACGGGCAAGGCGACGGCCCCAGCGGCGGAGGCGGCGGTGGGGTGGTGGAGGTGGTGGCGATCTCGGCGGCGGCGGTGGCGGTGGCTGAGGCAGTGATGGCGGTGGCAGCTATGGTGACGTTGGTGGTGGTGGCGGCGGGGGCAGGGTCGCCGCCAGTTTCCGCCCGCCCGCGAAACTGCGGTCCCCGGAGCTGCCACGCCCCGCCTCGCCCCGCCCCGCCTCGCCCCGCCCCCCTCGCCCCGCTCCCCTCGCCCCGCCTCGCCCCGCCCCGCCTCCCCCGCCTCACCCCGCCTCGCCCCGCCTCACCACGCCTCGCCCCGCCTCTCCCTGCCTCTCCCCGCGTCTCCCCGCCCCGACTCGCCCCGCCCTGCCCCGCCCTGCCCCGCCCCGCCTCGCTCCACCCCGCCTCGCCCCGCCTCGCCCCGCCTCGCCTCGCCCCGCCTCGCCCCGCCTCGCCCCGCCTCGCCCCGCCCCGCCTCGCCCCGCCTCGCCTCGCCCCGCCTCGCCTCGCCCCGCCTCGCCTCGCCCCGCCTCGCTCCGCCTCGCCTCGCCCCGCCTCGCTCCGCCTCGCCTCGCCCCGCCTCGCCCCGCCTCGCCCCGCCTCGCTCCGCCTCGCCCCGCCTCGCTCCGCCTCTCCCCGCCTCGCCCCGCCGGCGGCGGCCGTTGAATCCGCCGAAGCGCCGACCTTTGGGGCCCCCCTCCCCCTCCCCCTCCCCCGTGTGCGAAAGGCCACTTCGCGGCGCCCGCTGCCTGCGCCGCTCGCCGCACACGCGCTTCCAGCAGGCGCCCACAAGAGGCCTAACGACTCCACAATTCACTTCTGTCCGCTTCCCAGCGAAGGAGTGGGCTGTTTCTCCTCACGTATCCCAGTGACATGCCAAATCAGTAAACATAAACAAATAATGCAGAAAATATATTTATCACATCAAAAAATGCTAAAGCCTGTTACGTGACCACTTCCAAACATTACATTTTCTCTCTTTCACTTGCATTTGTTAAAATGGAAAAATTTCACCAGTTTTGCTGATTTTCTTATCAAGAAAAAAAGGCAGTACTGACTACTCAACTATTTCTGTGTTTGACGATACCGACATATTTTAGCATTAAGGCCTTCGTATGCAAACAGAAACATGAGAATGGCGTTAACATAAAAGGACTACATCCATAAGCGGACTCATTCACAATGCTTTCGCATAAGCATAACACATAAGACGTTAACTTTAAAGCTTCAAGCTTCTGGGCTTATGCTTATGTAAGAAATAAGAAATGAACTGTACGTTAACTCAAAAATCGAGTATCGAAATAGGATCGAAGTTGATAAATCGAGCAAAAGACTGGTATTCCACATTGTGTGATTGATTTTTGACGGTTTTCTTCTTTATTTTGTAGCGTAGGATATTTTGTAATTTAGTTTTGTTGTATTCATAGTAGTATCATTTAGTTTTAATTTCTATTGCAATTAAAATACCTTACCTATCCTAACCCAACCCATGACCGCAAGGCCTAGACGCCGCTAATAGGCCTCAGTTCGTAGAGAGCAGTTGTGTCGTAGTACATTTATTGACCATGATTACATATATTGATGATATGTATAAAAGATTGAGGGACATACCTATATAAGGAAATCCTCCAAAAGCTAACGCACATATCGGCTCTAGATCTCACTATCAGAAACACCGCCACCTCTTGCATAGGAAACATTCACTCCACTATGAGGACTAAGGGCCATAGCAGTTGACGTGCCCGGAAAGATCAATCGAACACACTTGAGAGCAGCGCAAATTCATCTTCTCTAGTGCGAAGTCTTAGCAAATCGATTGAAAGTATTCAGAAATACCTGTGTCGCTATTGAGTTCCAAGAGTGTTGTGATAGTACATTATTAAATGATGATGTAATGATGGGTATTAATACACGAGTGTGATATTACGATACGAGCGAGGAACGAGCTTGTATAGTAAATTTCACACGAGTGCATTAATACCCATTACATCTAGTTTCATACTTACTTTGTCTACGACTTTTAGAAGTTGAACTTTTACATTGAATAGTTTCGTGGCAGTTGATATGCAGGATTCCGCCAAGGTCACGTAGCGGACAGCTCCCTAACACTACCCACGCATGCTGCCACAGGTGGCTACGAGGGAGTACTACGCTAGTCAAATAGGATCAAAGTGACATGGCGATCCAATTTATTTGAAATAATATTCCACAAAAAAATACTACTAATAAAATAAATTAAAAGTGACAGGCATAATACACTCTCAAATGCAATTTTAATGTACACTCTCAAATGCAATTTTAATGTACACAATCGAACGAAACATTTACTAGAACGATTCTCAATGATTAATTGTCAATACTTGGTTTGCAAACTTCTCTGTGAATGGTCAAGAACCTGTGTCGTAATGAAATCTGTATCGTAATGAATATCATTATGCAACCGGTTGCAGCCATCAGATGACAGAATTATACAATGGGAGAAGAAAAAGAACATTATTTCGTGTGCGCAACGCGTTGTCCCCTCACACATACTTCCTCTACACAGCAATTGTTTTCTCCAGTCACACAAAGCGCAGCGCGTTTCCTTCGCGAGTGTCTTGATGCAAGAGAGCGTCGTCGTCTTCCTTTCCCTCTGCTGTCGAGAATTTTTTCCCTCTAACCTTTGCTACGACTTGTGCCAAATTGCATGCTCATATATGGGCATTGGCTACGCGACGACCAGAGGCATTCCAATGCTGTCGGCTGTCCTACCGATACGGACGCCACCTCGACTGGTGTTTTACTGTCGTTTCCAACATCATTTCAGGTCTTGATTTTATTCTTGGATAGTGTCTGTTATTTGTTCATATTGAGAAACTAACCCCTTTTTTTAAGACAGTAATCGAAGTGCGTTATATAATCATTATTAAATTTCTTATTTAATAAAAACCAACGTTTCGTCAAGTGTTTCTTGTCATCTTCAGGGTTTGTAGTACATTGTTACATTTGTTATTCAACGTTACATAAAATAACAGATGTAACAATGTACTACAAACCCTGATGATGACAAAAAACCCTTGTCGAAATGTTGGTTTTAATAAATAAGAAATTTAATAATTACATAATTAATTACAATTACTGTCTTTAAAAAAAAGGGACTAATGTCTCAATATGATCGTTTCAGATCATCGTACGTGTCTTCTAAACCTAAACTCCGTTGCAGGGCATTTCATCCCTGATGAAAACCCCGGGAGGGATCGAGCTCGCGCAGAGGCAGCCGGCTGAAGGCGTTTCGCGCCGCCGCCGCGCCGCCAGGGGCGCTGGGAGTAGGTCGCCGTGTGCTTCATTATGCCCGCGGCGCAAAAAGCGGCGGCCGATCGAAAGTTAATGAGGCGCCCGCGAGACTGCGCTTAAAGCGCGCCCGCCTTAACTACCGTCCAATCGGCGCGCAGCCGCTGCGTCTAGAGCAGTACTACCGGGAGAGATGGCTCAGTGCATCATCCTGATGTCACTGCAGTCCCTCTGACCGAGAGGTCCTAGGTTCCACTCCCGACGGTGGCAGGATTTTCGACACTAGCTTGTCAACTAGGTCGAGTTCAGTCGCTGTCTGGAGGAGAATTCTAGTGGCCGGCTGCTCTGATCGGTAGTTTTATACCTCTCCCGACGGCGGCAGGATTTTTGACACTAGCTTCTCAGCTTGGTCGACATCTGAAATTTTAAAGCACATAGAGGCGGAAAATCAAATTAACGATTCCTCGTTACTAGCTAAAGATTTAGGATAGGTTTATTACTTCGAATTCACGAGCTTGAAATGAAGGTTTTTCATTTTCACAGTGCAGTTTATAATAAAAAGGTGAGCCTTCGTCTGCCCCGCGCCGCCCCCGCACCCGCATGTTCCGCCCCGCCTCGCCTCGCCTCGCTCCGCCCCTCCTCGCCCCGCCTCGCTCCGACGCACCTCGTTGTGCCCCGCCTCGCTCCGCCCCGCCTCGCCCCGCCTCGCTGTGCCCCGCCTCACTGTGCCGCGCCTTACTCCGCCCCGTCTCTCCCCGCCCCGCTATGCCCCTCCCTGCCCCGCCCCGCCCTACCCCGTTCCGCCGCGCTCCACCACTCCACTCCACTGGCTCGGCTGAGATGTAAATTAAAGCCACCACCACAAGGGAGAAGTCTGTGTGCTTTTTAAGCGGACAATTCAAAATGACAGAGTAATCGGAACTCATTAGTACTGTTTAAACAAAATACAATTATGTTTAGACAAATACTGAACCTATCAAAAGACAAAAAACAGTTATAGTATAGCCCGTAAACAAAACCCGACGACAAAGAGTGACGTTTAAATAGATTAGATTCATTCACTCGAGTGAGAAAATAAACACGGAGCTTGGCACTCGACCCTTTCGAGTGCTCCTCGCAGATGAAGTCAGAGCGACTGACGGGTTGCACTCGCCGCTGCGCTGGCAGCAATGCCCGCCACTGTGTGCTCAACTGGGCTGGGGGCGCGACTGGCCACACTAATGCCACGGGACGTAAACACTGAGAAATAAAATAACCACGCGTCCAAACAAACATTCGCACCGAGACGGTAGGAATATTTGCTATTCCATAGCGACCATTCACAGAGATGTTTGTGTAATACATAACTGTAGCTCTTACAATTTACTGCTTCATGCTCATTTGTTCCCAAGGTTTATCATTTTTCGTATCTAATGGAGAAATCTTTGCATCGTTTGTGAATTCAATGCACTATTCAAATTGGCATTCTCGCCTCTCATGTCTCATTCCCATGTCTGTCACGGTTCAATCGTATTTCACATGATGTCAGGTCCCACAATTCTCTGCTTCATGGAAAAAAAATTGAAAATTGTTTATTTCATGATCGTCTGTGTATATTATGTTAGTTTAAACCCACTTCCCGTCACTAATGTGACATTTCATTTTGAGCTTTTAAATCTCTCTCGTCCCTATTATTTCGTCGCTACGCCAATCCTTCGTTTTCTCTTGAGACACAAATAATCTCTGATTTTACCGAATTATTTCTTTTATTTGTTCGTCCACTGGAACTCACTAATTCGAGCATAATTAACCCCAATTCCTAGGTCTAGAAAGTTGTCCTTCCCATTCAACTTCCTCATTCGCGAAGAGTTGACACGAAATATTCCAACGAACGAAGTTTTTCTTTCCCCATCAACTCGAAGATAGGTTTCGCTCTATTTCCTCTCTTCGCCTTCTCGATGTCGTAGGACGCTGTAGATTCGTTTTCCTTCTTCCTTTCGGAATCTCGAGGACAAGCGTCCCAGCTCTCCGCAAGAGGGCACCCATGGCTCTAGACCAGTGTTGGCAAGGTCGATGCCACGAGCGGGAGTCCGTGGCACGAGTGCCACGACGAAAAGTAGTTCACGTAGTTCGTCACCCCGCCACCAAAGACAACGCCATCCCTATTGTAAAACGGCACGGTTACTACTAATAGTTCCCTTTCCCGACGCTAGTTGCGCTGAGAAGCTCGTGGCACGCTACGGTGCCACGACGCATGCCACTGCCACCAGTGGAAGACCTTGACAGCAGTGCTCTAATTGATTGATTCGTGTTTCCGGACGTGTCAACTACTTAGGTCATTAGTCCCGTAAGTATAGTGCATGTTTCCCCCGGGAGGTGGCGATGATCTTTTCCCCGCTGGATGGCGAGATCTGGCGGCGACCAACTGTCGACTAGCGGGGTTTTCCCTCAACCAGGTATCTCCCACCAGCGGGGCACCGCCCCAGCCGGGACAAGCTGTAAGCTCCCGACCGGTCTCCCGGCATATATGGTAGTGTAGTGCATGTTAGTTTAAGTGTGTGTGTAAGAGGAGAGGATAGAACAAGGAAGAGGAAGGAAAGATCGTGGTCCGTTTGTTAGGGTACTGCTCCGGCATTCGCCTGGTGTTGATCGGAGAAACCACCGATCAGAGCAGAGTATATGTTTGGGGAGAGGCTAGGATTGCACGAGAATGAAAAGATAGCGCCGTGGGTCGTTTCTTCAGGTACTGCTCCGGCTTTCGCCAAGTGTTGATCGAGGAAACCATGAACACCATCTATCAGAGCAGCCAACTGCTCGAATTCTCTCTGAGACACCGACTAAATTCGACCTAGGTAACTATATTGCGATTTTTCTAACTTTGGCCCTCAAGCCCTATGGCCACGATGGAATATCACACGGCATTCTGCGTCTTTCTCCGTTCTGCCACTAGGAGTCGCATGATCGCAAGGACTGCTTGATGCGGACGCGATCATGCGATATCCAGTGGCACGACTGAGAAGCTAGTGGCGAAAAGCTAGCTTGTGTCGACAAGCTAGCTAGTGTCGACAAGCTAGTTCCTAGAAAAATCGCAGTATAGCTAGTGTCGAAGATGCTGCCACGGCCGGGTCTCAAATCCTCAGAACTTACCGCCACAGGCATTGTCGTGACATCAGTTGATGCCCTCTTCCTCCTCTACATCATCTTTTCTTGCACCTTCCCTGTCCTCCCCACCGCCACTTCCACCTCCAAATGCTCCTTCCCCTCCGCTCCCGCTCCTCGCCCCCGCCTCCCGCCCGCCGTCGCCGGGGGCGGGCTATGGAAATGAGCGCGCGAATCCGCGTGTAGAGCGGCGGCGGCGGCGGTTAAGAGGCAGATTATGGGCGCTTCCTTTCTTCCTTTTGGAATAATTTACAAACTGTTTAAACGGTGGCGGCGGCGGCGGCGGCGGCGGGGCTCCTATCTCGAAGGAAGCTTCCTTGGGGCAGGCGCCTTCGCCGTCGGGGTGGCGGGGCGGACGTCCGCCGAGGAAATGGCCCCCGCCCCCGCCGCTCCGCGCTCTTCGATCTTCACGCCGCGCTCCGCGCCGCCTTCCCCAGAGCGAGTTGCGAAGGCGTCGCGCAAGTCCACTGTCTTCTTGCCGGGAGAGGCGGCTCAGTGATGTCAATCAACTGATGTCGCTGCAGTGCCTCTGACCGGGAGGTCCTAGGCAGGATTTTCGACAATAGCTTCTCAGCTAGGTCGAATTCAGTCGCTGTCTGGAGGAGAATTCTAGCGGACGGCTGCTCTGATCGGTAGTCTCCGTGGTTTTTCCGATCAACTCCAGGCGAATGCTGGGGCGGTACCATAACAAGCGGGCCACGAACCGTGCGCGTTCTTTCCTTCCTCTTCCTTGTCCTATCCCCTCCCCTTACACGCACACATTAACACGCTCTGCCCTACCACACAGACCGGTTGGGAGTTCAGAGGTTAACCCGGCTGGGGGGGTGCCCCGCTGGTGGGAGATACCTGGTTGATGGAAAAGCTAATCGTCCGCAGGTCGGCGCCGGATCTCGCCATCCACCAGGGAAAGATCACCACCGCCTCCCGATCAAAAACGCACTACACTTACGGGGCCAATGACAGTAGTTGACGCTCCCGGAATCACGAACAATCTATCAATCTATCTATGTCTTCTCTTCAAACCTGTTCATTGTTAGTTTTGCCTGCGTCATTTTTGTTGTTATTATTAGGAATATTTCAACGTAGACTTATTTTTACATTTTTCCTCTTTCCTGATCTATCAGACACACTTCCTTTTGTATGGTGGTTTCTCTATTGTAGTAATATACTACAATGTTTTGCTAAAGTATGTTCACACCTCCGTAGCCAATTCTGGACCTGCATTATGTTTCTTTTCAACAAACACTGATGACACCTGAGGGCGACCTGATACGTTTCTGATT